>JASCZW010002486.1:0-60476 GCA_034211315.2 Aedes japonicus
GGTCACACGACGGTCCTACGATTTTTTGGCCGGATTTAGCCTCGTGCCATTACTCGAAAAAGGGCATGCGACGCATCCATGCCGAGGAAACTGGAGCCGTGGAACAAGCGGCGACCAGCTTACTGGTGGAATGAGCAACTCAGCATCCTTCGCGCAAGTTGTCTCAGAGCCAGAAGACGTGTTCAGAGAGTTCAAACTGCTGCAGAGAGGTGTATGGGGTAGTGTTCCGACCGGCCAGGACTGAATTAAAACCAGAGATATGACTGAACAAGACGAACTGCTACGAGGAGCTGTGTCGAGCCACTGATGTTAACCTCTGGGGAAACGCGTATCGTATTGTCATGGAGAAGATCAAAACCCAACCAATAGTTGCAGAACTATGTCCAGCAAAACTGAAGATTATCGTAGATGGACTTTTCCCGACGCACGATCCGACGTGGCCACGTAGACCATACGGCAAGGAAGAGAGAGATATCGTTGAGGGCATGCAAGTCTCAAAAAAGGAGCTCGTGGCAGTGGCAAATGGCCCTAAGGTGAGAAGGCACCCGGATCGTATGGAATCCTTAACGTGGCTCTGAAAGTGGCGCTTCAGACAATCCCGGACATGTTCAGGCATGTGCTGCAGAAATGTCTAGAGGAAGGCCGTTTCCCGGGCAGGTAGAAAATACAGAAACTAGTGTTGCTGCTGAAGCCTGGAAAGCCTCCAGGGAATCCAGCATCGTATAGGCGAATGTGCCTGTTGGATACGCTCAGGAAGCTCCTGGAGAGGATCATCCTCAACAGGCTGACGAAATTTACCGAGAGCAAGCATGGGCTATCGATGATGCAATTCGGTTTTCGGAAGGAGAAGTCTACGGTGAGTACCATTCGGACAGTGGCCGAGACAGCCGTAAAGGCGTCGAAACAGAAGCGGAGAAGCAATCGATATTACGCTATTATAACGATCGACGTTAAAAACGCCTTCAATAGTGCCACGGAATGAGGGTCTCTGATTACCTATGCAGAATTCTGAATAGTTCCTTTCAGAACAGGGTGCTGATCTACGAGACCTCCGTGGATCGGAAATCGGTGTGTAGATCCGAAGTCGGATTTGTCGATCCGGATAAAGAGGAAGCACGGAGAGGTTAACTTCAACCTTAAGCAGTTTCTATCTGGCCATTGTTGCTTCAGGCAATACTTACATCGATTCGGACACGCAGCCTCGCCCATTTGTCCGGCATGCACAGACGTCCAAGAGACACCGGAGCACGTGGTCTTTGACTGCCCACGATTCGGACCATTGTCAACTGCGGGACAGATACCAGCTAAGTGAAAATTTTCTATAGAACGTGTTGTTACGACAGTTCATCGAATGCGATAAATGGAGCCATTATGCAAATCATGTCAGCTCTACAGCAAAAATGGCGACCATTAAGAAGTGAGTGCTTGAAAATATGCCAGCTGTATGGCGAATCTGATGCAGACCTTCCGTACATCAGTTCTGGGGTTTTGCTTCTCTGCTCGCAAATTAAACATGAATTTCCGGAAAACCTTCAATATATCGGCAGATTTGAAGATTCGGGGAACAAAGGTAGTTAATTTTCAGCTTGCTGAATATCCTCCATTTTCCACTTAAAGAACGCTCACACGCACGTCAACGAATAGAACGATTGGATTGGAAAACTAGGAAAACTTTAATAAACACTACTCATGATCACTTAAAAAAAATTAACACTTTTTCAAATTATCACTACAATATGTATCAATTATCACGCGGGCTACTTTGACGGGTTACCCTTTGACAGAAAGGCTTATTTCGTCTGTGACGTACAGACTTCTTCAATGTCGAGTGCACGACTTGAAGAGAATATTGCAGTAGGTCTAGTATTTATTGTGTGTGGTGTTTGTGTTTGTATGGTATACCTGTCAGATGACAAGGGAGGTCTAGTATTTATAAGTGTGTGTTTTAGTTACCTTTTAGCTTTTAAATTAATTCCTACTTAACCGTGGGTAGTTCAATTGTCAGATGACAAGGCAGCGATAGTTTATAATCCTACCCTGTGGTAGTTCGTCATTTATCATAATATCTAGAAATTCCGATTTGATCAGTGGAAAGTCAATTGATTGGCGTGTGTTGATTATTTGATGTTGGTAAAAACTTTAACATGCACGAATACTCGTTTCCTTGATCTTTGTTAAGTAATGCCTCGCTTGAAGCTTGAAAAGAGACCAAGTGATGTTCGGAATTAGTAAAAAAAATTCTAGTGAGATTTTCTGGGAAAACTGGCAACCCTGATTTTAAAAAATCAACCCAAAAACTCTACGCGTTGACAAAGCTTCAGGAACATCGAACGACCGTCGGTACAAGCCTGATCTATTTCAAAAAAGTACAGCCCCATTGAGTTGTTCGAAATGATGATGTAGGACTACGCAACTAAGGATTTTGTTTTCGTCCGAACTGTCCTATACATTAGGACTTATGATCTGCAGTTGCGACTGTAGCTTTATCCACTATAGAATATTATGATATGTATGCAAACATATTCATTGAAGGTCCTGCATTATGAGCTAATCTTGAGATATTCTATGCCAAAGTTAACTAACTTATCTTTAAATAGCTCATAAAGATAATGTAGGAATTGTTTTGAAGAACAGTTTGAAGGGCATGAAGCTAACAAGGTTATCCTATGATGTCTGCGGACGTTTCAGAATATTGATTGAACATTTTTGAATATTTGTTGTAGCTTTGGCTACGGTCACTTCGGTGCATCTTAAGTTCTGAACTCAAGTTAGTGTTTATTTAAACTTTAACATCGCAAGATAATCTGACAATGACTGGTGACCTTACAAATGATTCACTGAACGTATTTGAATTCATATCGTCACCTTTCATTGGTTATAAATCTACTGTTACGACTGTAGATCCTAACTTCTGAACTAACCGGTAGTTTTGGTGACCAAAAACATCCCAAGATATCTCATTATATCTGTGTACCTTCCCAAATACATAACTAATATGGTCAAATACGTATTTTTACTTTGATTAGTCCAGAAAGCTACAGTAATAGCTGAAGATTTTTAGTTTTGAACACCAGGATTGTTTGGATAACCAAGAACATCCGAAGATTATCTCATAACGTCTGTTGTTCTTCTAATATATTTAGAGAATATTGTTCGATACACATCGTAGCTTTGCATAGCCCAGCTTTTGTTACATCTGGAGGTTTTACGTTCTCATCTCAAGGATAGTCTGGATTACCTAGAAGATGTCATTTTACAGTGATACAATGTTTGTTGACCTTTAAGCATATTAATTGAAAAAAAAATACTGTTACAACTGTAAATCTAAAGTTCTGAACGCTAGGACCGTTTGGATGAACTAGACCATTTCAAGATTATCTTCTTGTGTATTTTTACGTGTGAAAATATTTTTTTTTTTTTTACGAATTCATTTATTTGTACAGGCTCAATCGAATCAACTTTACAGAGCCGAGTTTCATGTTTAAATACATCAGTTATCTTAGAACTAAGGTTAAGGGAGTAGAACCGATTACTCGCGGTCGTCTCGAGGTTAATAGGAATAACAATTTTAAAGATGGGAAAATTGGGGTGGGAATTTTGAACAAAGCATAAGGAACAATGGTTTTCTTATATCTAGAACTTCAAATTACAATTTTTAATTGAACGTTTTTAATAAAAAAAAAAAAAGAATAACTCACTCACACACACACAATCACACTCACACACACACAACCACACTCACACACTGGCGCACACATTCCTCAAAAATTTAACCTAAACAAGTAAGTTAATCAATCTACAATCTAAGGCTACTGTTAGTCAAAAACACATAAATGAGTTTCATAAACTCCAGATCGCGCGCAGCCAAAATGTCTCGAATCGGTACATTGGGTTGTCTACCTCGAGCCCGAAGGGAATCATACAGCTCAGATCTGACTCCACGATGCTCAGCACAAGACCAAATAACGTGATCTACGTCCTGGTAACCTTGTCCACATTCACAGAGATTGCTGTCTCCCAGCCCAACACGGAACAAATGAGCGTTTAAAGAATAATGATTGGACATGAGGCGAGACATCACACGAATGAAGTCTCGACCCACATCCAATCCCCTGAACCAACAGTTTTTAGACACCTTTGGAGTGATAGAATGTAGCCATCGCCCCAAGTCTCCTCTACTCCATTTATCCTGCCAGCTATCGAGTGATATCTGACGAAAAATATAGAAAAATTCGTTGAAGGCGATTTGTCGATCATAAATATCGCCTTCCATGGCGCCCACCCTTGCAAGCGAGTCCGCTTTCTCATTGTCAGGAATCGAACAATGAGAAGGGACCCACACAAAGGTGATAATAAAAGAACGTGAAGATAAAGCACTTAGAAGACCTCGTATTTTCATAAGAAAATAGGAGGTGTCCTTTACCGGCCTCAAGGAGCGAATAGCCTCTACACCCAAAAGTTGAAATTGTAGCAAATAATGCATTTGCAGTTTTTGCAATCATATCTTGAGAAATTCGCATGATTCTGAAAAGGCAATTTTGCCCATCATGATCCACAAAGCTTGTTATGGTATAAACAAAACCATGCAAGTGTTTGCAAGCGGTTATCGCTGTGTGCGTAGTGCCTCCATAGTCGCAGCAACCGTTGGGTTTTGTTCAACCGTCAACAACTTCTCAATATGGGTGAGACAATGACACAGAACGCCGCTACGCCATTTGCCACTCTTGCTACTCCGCTGCCAAGTGTTCTATTTTTATTTTCACTCGTCATCACACTCCCATCTCCCTCTCAACAAGTCACCATGCGTTTTATGAAATAAACGAAGCCATGTAAGTGTGTGCGACCGACATTTGATTCATTGTTGTAACGTTGAGTGCCTCGACAACCGAAGCAACTCTAGGGCTTTTATTCCGATCACCTCATCTTGTTATGGTGGCTGGATAGTTACATTGAAGAGCCGTCACGCTTACGGCCGCGGTTTGAATCTCAGTTGCGGATCGAGATTTTTTTAAATTGTGAGCCATTGAATTTACTACTACTTATTAACTGCACAACCTCAGGCACACATTGACTTTTTCTTAGCGAACTGATGTGTTGCTTTTTTGTCCACGACCAATGTTGCATTTTTTCTCCAAGTTACGATCCATTACGAGAAATGAAACCAAATCATGCGAAATTGCATTACAATCTTGCTTTTTTATTTTGGGTGTATAGAACTAAGACTATCCGTGAAAATGAAGAATTGATCCGGTGTAAAAGAGGCATCAGTTTCTAAAGAAAAATAAATTGCTGCCAATTCCGCGACAAAAACAGAACAAGGTGCTTGAAGTTTACGAGCGACGCTATAATTTTCATTGTATACACCAAAGCCAGCGGAGTCCTCTATCAAAGACCCGTCAGTGAAAAACGTTTTAGTGGACTCAACTAGGCCAAACTTTGCAGCAAATATCACCGGAGCAATCATAGGACGATGATGCTCTGGGATTCCACGAAGCTCCTGTTTCATGGATAAATCAAAATGAACCGAATTTCCGAAGTCGGAGAAGCAAACATAATTGGGAATATTAAGCGAAGGGCTGACATCCTGTGTTATGTACAAATGGTACAAGCTCATGAAGCGGGTTTGAGGATTCAACTCAAGGAGCTTCTCAAAATTTTCGATTACCTGGGGGTTCATAAATTCACACCTGGTGAGGAGCCGGAGAGATAACTCTGTAAATCGATCTGAGAGTGGCAACATGCCAGCCAGCACTTCAAGACTCATGGTGTGAGTCGAGTTCATGCAACCTAACGCGATACGAAGACACCGATACTGAATACGTTCCAGTTTAATGATGTGCGACTGGGCCGCTGACTGAAAACAAAAACTACCGTATTCCATAACCGACAAAATCGTTGTCCGGTACAACGTTAGAAGATCTTGCGGATGCGCTCCCCACCAGGTCCCGGTAATTGTGCAGAAAAAATTGACCCTTTGCTGGCATTTTCGCTTCAGGTACTCAATGTTAGATCTCCAGGTGCACTTTGAATCGAACCAGACCCCAAGATATTTAAATGACATGGAATGAGTTATCGGTGTACCCAAAATTTGAAGTTTCGGTTGTGCAGGGTTATGCTTCTTAGAAAAACTACCAACTCAGTTTCTCCGTAGAGAATTCGATACCTAGTTCTAGAGCCCAAGTAGACAAATTGTCTAAGGTATCCTGCAAGGGTCCTTGTAGATCGACCCCATTGGGTCCCGTGACAGACACTACGCCGTCATCTGCAAGTTGTCTCAACGTACAGTTGTCACCTAGACAACCGTCAATGTCTTTGACATAAAAATTATACAAAAGAGGGCTTAAACATGATCCCTGGGGAGACCCATGTAGCTAAATCGAAAAGCTGTAGAGTTTCCATGAGAAAAGCTCATATGTTTCTCTGACAGCAAATTGTACAAAAAATTGTTCATTAATGGTGAAAAACCACAAGCATGCAGTTTATCTGAGAGAACTTCAACAGATACTGAATCAAAAGCCCCTTGATATCCAAGAATACAGAAGCCATTTGCTCTTTTTTAGCAAAAAGCTAACTGAATATCTGTGGAAAGCAACGCGAGGCAGTCGTTCGTTCCCTTACCCCTACGGAAACCATATTGAGTATCTGAAAGCAGGTTATTCGTCTCAACCCATTTGTCCAGACGGAAAAGGATCATTTTCTCCAACAACTTGCGAATACAAGATAACATCGCGATGGGTCGATAGGAGTTGTTGTCGGACGCGGGTTTACCAGGTTTTTGAATGGCAATAACTCTCACCCGTCTCCAATCATCCGGTACAATGTTGAGTTCCAGACACTGATTAAACAAGTTCAACATGCGCCTCTTCGCGACGTCTGGGAGGTTCTTGAGCAAGTTGAACTTGATCCTGTCAGCTCCTGGAGCCGTATTGCCACACGAAAGGAGTGCGAGAGAGAGTTCTACCATTGAAAAGGGTTGGCTAATCTCATCTATCGAATTCGTTGTTTCGCGAGGAAACATTTGTGTTGGCACAGAATCTGGACAAACTTTTCGCGCGAACTTGAGGATCCATTGGTCCGAATACTCCTCGTTCTCGTTGTTCGTAATTCTGTTACGCAATCTTCGCGCCGTATTCCAAAGGGTACTCATCGACGTTTCGCGCGATAACCCGTCCACGAATTGTCGCCAGTAACCGCGTTTCTTGGCCTTGATGAGGCTCTTAAATTCTCGTTCGAGAGCCGTGTACCTTTCAAAGTGCTCAGGTGTTCCACGTCTACGAAAAACTTTGAACGCATCAGACTTTTTACGGTAAACCTCGGTGCATTGCTGATCCCACCATGGGGAAGGAGGTTTCCTGCGAAATGACGTCCCTGGAACTGGTCGAGTTTGAGCTTGAAGCGCGCTTTCCAAAATCAGGTTGGAGAGGAAGTTATATTCCTCCAGCGGTGGAAGCCCTTCTACCGTTGTTAAGGCTTCATCTACTGCTGTCTTGAACCTTGTCCAATCGATATTACGAGTTAGATCATAAGTGACGTTGATGGATTCCGGTGGAGTGAGCCCGGTGGCAACCGAAATTTTTATAGGCAAATGATCACTACCGTGGGGATCCTGGATCACATTCCACGTGCAGTCCAACGATAATGAATTCGAGTAAAGTGTGAGGTCTAACCTCCTACCAAGTGAGGATGGACCAGCCAAGCGTGTAACTTCTCCATTGTTGAGAACTGTCATATTGAAGTTGTCACAGAGGTCATATATCAGGGAAGATCGGTTGTCATCGTACAGTTCTCCCCAGCCTGTACCGTGAGAGTTAAAATCTCCCATGACCAACCGTGGAGCAGGAAGGACCGAACAAATATCTGAAAGTTGTTTTCGGTTAATCTGTGCTCTAGGAGGAATGTACACAGAAGCAATGCAAAGGCTTTTATTTTCAATAACAGCCTGACATGCGACAACTTCAATACCTGGAATTGGAGGAAAATTCACTCTATAGAAGGAGTAGCACTTTTTGATCCCCAAAAGTACTCCTCCTCCACGTGAATCCTCACGATCAAGCCGAATAATGTTGAAATCGTGAATCGGAAGATCGATTTCGGCTGAAAGCCATGTTTCACAAAGAGCAAATGCATCACAACCGATATTGTGAGCTAAAAATTTAAATGATTCCAATTTAGGAATAAGACTTCGACAATTCCACTGCAGAACAGTGATCAAATCACCGACCTCTTTTGGCAAATTATCCATCGAAGGAAATGATAGCTGCAAGGAGGGGCCACTTTAATGTTAATTTCTTCAAAAAAGTTTTCACAGTGGGAAGCATTGCCATAACAATGCTTTTAAGAGGGTCAGACATTTCGAGGTACTTGAAAATACCTTCCACAATATCATCGAACGAGAACAGCCCAGATGAAGGGGGGGGCTTCTGTTCTTAAAATCGGGGCATCAGGGGATTTAGATGTCCCCGGGAGAGATGGGAAATCCTGTGTGTAGTTGGCACTGCGAAAACCAGGAGGATTCGGATTGTCCTTCTTTACACTGCTCTTTGGATTGGGCATGTTGATTTGGGGCTTCTGTTCAGCTACTTTCCCTGCTCGGATGCGTCTTCGCTTCCGTGGAGCACCTCCCGGAAAACTAAAACATGTCCCCTCCTCAACCAAATCCGAATCAGACTCGTCATCTGAAAGAGGAGCGAAAGGATTTGTATTGGTATCGGGTGGCGAAGCTTTCTTAAGAATTTCTGCAAAACATTGGATTGAACGTTGTTTCAGAGAACGTTCCAATTTTTCCCCGCGTTGTTTATACGCCGGGCACGACGAGAGAGCATGAGGAGGACTTCCCTTGCAGAAAACGCATTTTAGTGTATTATCTGCACAGGGACCAGCCTCATGTTTCTCCCCACAAGTTGAGCTGCCTTATTGCCACAATGGGAGGCCCTATGCCCCATCTGCTGGCAGTTTTTTTTGGCAAATCATAACCCGGGGTACAAACAACCGCACAGGTAGCCGAAGTTTATCCAGTTCTAAGAACTGAGGAAGGGCAGAGCCAGAAAAGGTTACCCGAAACGAGTCTGTGGGGGTAACTTTTTTCTTACCCTCGCTGTGCGATATTTTCACTAATTTTTTTACTTCCAGTATCTGAACTGGGGGGAGAAGAGGGTTCTTGAATCGGCCAACTGCCCGCTTCTCCAAAATTTCAGGGCACAGACTCGCCTCTGTGACCACTCCTACAATCTCCACATCACGAGCTGGAATATAAACTCGATATTCCAGTGTAAAATGCTGGGAGGAAGCGATCTCATTAGCCTGCTTCAGGTTAGAGACGACAACACGGAGTTTATTAAATTTAACTTTCGTGATCTCTGTCACGGCTGAGAATCGCTTCGTCAGATCAGTAGTGATTTGGTAAACGTTCAAAGGTTTCATTTTGGGCTGAAAGTAGACAACCCATGGACCGACCGAGTCAATTGGATACGATCGCGGTCGGAAATTTGTTTGTGCCACCCCATCATCGGGTGGCAAAGGAACTTTTTCAGCCAAACCGTCCATGTCGAAGAAACCTCTTCCACATGCACGATTTGCCTTACTAGCCAACAATTTAAATCACACACAAATACAAACAAAGAACACACAAATTAAAGCTAAACTCTAGTGGAATGAGGGACAAGGGAAAAAAAACTTAACTAATATTACTGATCTGCTGCTGCTGCTGCTGCTGACGCACCGTAGGCGTGAACGTCGCACTTCTATGCGGGGAGCGGGGAGCGGTGCGCTGAAGAGATCGCCTTCGGGTGCACTCGCTCAACGCTGTCGGATGACCGTTGGCGATGTAGTGGTGTATCGCTGGTTAGCGTCACCACGCAGAGATGATGCGAAAATAAGCGGGAAGATAATTCGCCAGTTAGCACTAATTGATTTTCGAATTGCACTGGAAAACCACACTGCTTACTTAGAAAAAAAAGTAACTTTCACTCTATCCACTGGAGTGAATCGATTTGTAGGAAAAACTAATAGTTTCGAAGGATCGCACTCGAATAAATCTTCCAAAATAACGGAGCGCTCGATCGAACGAACTTTCTTCTTTCGCTGAACGAAGTGGGCACGTGTGAAAATATTCATTGAATATGCTTGAACTCGTGACGTTACTTTGTCTAGCCCCAAAAGTTTCTTTTTTTATCGTAGATTTCAAGTTCTTAACTTCAGTACAGTTTGGATTAACTATCACAAGGTTATAAAATAATGATTGTTGACTTTCCAAAAGATTCACTTAGTACTATTGAATACATATGATGACTTTATGTAGCCCAATAAACTACTGTTACAGCTGAAGATCTTATGTTTTAAACTTAAGGACAGCTTGGATGACTAAGAATATCACAATATTGTTGCATTAAGCCTGCTCACCTTCCACACTATTCAATGAATATTGTTAAATACTTATTGACTCTTTGCATACTCCAAAAACCCTTAGTTACAACAGTATATCTTGTGTTTTGAACTCAGGGATGGTTTGGATAACCTAGATCATGATAGTGTATCTCATAATGTTTTTTAACGTTCGAAAATATTCACTGAATATGGTTGCATGCGTAGCGTAACTTTGTAATGCCCAAAAAGCTATAGTTACTGCTGTGGATCTTAAGTTCGAAACTAAACAACGGGTTGGATGACCTAGAACATCACAAAATTATCGAATAATGACTGCTGGCCTTCCAAAAGCTTCATTCAATGTGTTTGAATACATACCGTAACCTTATATAGTCCTGAAAGCTCCTGTTACAAAATAGAACTGAAGTTCTGAACTCACGTACATTTTGGATAACCAAGAACATCATAAAAAGATACGAAAATATTTATCGTTTATCAACGAAAATTTACTAGTATGTATGCATATGTACCATATTCTGAAACAAAGCTTTTCACTATTAATAAGGTTTTTTCTTCTTCTTGAACTTCTTCATATTCAAGAAGCTCTAGGTCGTCAATTATGCCTTAAGCTGATATGATATTCAGTCTGTGATTTTATACAGCCATATTCCTTTTGAGTTCATATATGACTCCTAAGGCCTGAAGGGATTAATGTAATTTTTAAAACAAGGCTTAACATTTACGAATTTTTCAATAATATCCGATCCAAAATCAACAATGTTCTCAATGATGCGTAGAAAAATTTCCAATCGATTGGTGCAAAATTTTTGAAAATCTCTTGGGAAACGACGGAGATATTAACGCTCAAAATCTGACCACTTTTTGTGACGGTCACAATACGATTTTTTTTTAATTGCACCCCAGTATAGAAAAAAAAATACGTAGTCATACGTCAAACAAAAAACTTTATAACCTGTTTGTTAAACAATGTCATTTTTTCATTAAATTTCAGTTAAGATGCATGTACACTAAGGTTTTTTTTTTGCACGGGGGATACGTTCCACTTTTAGTATGGAACCGTGTAAAAAAAGACTACATAAATAGAGTTGATAAATTCACATGCTTATGCATTTTATATTGCTCCGATTTTGTTTGTATGCGTTACCTTTCCATGCAATGATCAAAATACAGTTTTTTAAATTTTGAGTATTTACACCAAAAATTGTGAATTTTTTGAAAAACTGCTAGGGTATGTGTCCCTTGACTCAGCCTATTATGCAACCATCGATTACATTTTTTATTATAACTCATACAGTTTTTAAGCTGTAGGCGAGATTCAACTAGTTCTACACTTGCAAAGATAAGTTTGATAGAGCATTTTGGTAGAATGTATCACGAAAAGTTCCACAACTCTTTTATAAAATTCAGAAACATTCGAGGATATGGATTTAATGTCGGTCTATTGGCGCCACATATTGGGTCTATTCATGGATGCAACTTTATCCCATTCGATGGATTTATAACAAAATGCAGTCTTTGCACAGTTTTTTCTAGTTTTAGAAATTAATTCATTGCTAGCTGTATTTGATTTACTTAAAACAACATTCTGCCAAAAACAAACTCAAGTAAAACTACTTTGAAACACTTAAGTAGTGTTCATGTATGATTTGTAGCCATTCAATAATGAAAACATTATAATTCACTGTAATGATTTTGTTCCTTCGGTTTGTGTTAAGATGAGGCCCTTGAATATTAACAACCACAAACACATGCATTTTACTTGAAATTTTCCAATAACAACCTCTTTACTACGTTATTGATACAACAGGCCATAATTGGGAACATACAAAAAAATATGCTCCCCAACATTGGGTCTACGATTTTCTCGTAAATCATTGTTATTTCAGCAATGTGAACAGTTAGTTTGTAACGTGTAACTATTTCCTGCATCCAGACTGCGTACATGCTTAATCGACTCAATTAAGCCAAATTTAGACCACTTAAAGATCGTGAAGTCATCTGTTCAACAACCAGTGAAATCGCGAGTGCCCCAAAAAGTGCAGAAATCGAAAATTACGTGAAAGTGAACAACTATAAGTTGATTGATATTGTCTCAATTGCTTTGAACATCATCGGTCTTCAAATAGCAACGTCATTTTGTTGATTATCGCTAAATTAATGACACATTTTGGTACATAGACCGAATGAGGCTAGGCTATCATTACATCCCTTACCCTATATGATTACTTTTGGCACAAAACGTAAAATGTGATTTGAATTGAGTCCGATAAGTTCTTCTGTTCTGGAGTTATCGTAAAATCGATAATGTAAAAAAACGTGCAAAAAAACGTTAGTGTATATATCATGCATTTTGGGTCGTTATTACAGCAAGGAAGTATCGAAATATGCCGGACAGGACGTCGATGAACGCTTTGATTCATTGGGGTCATTTATTTGTCAAAATGAACTATTACAATGCCGAAAAACATGAAGGGAACGTCCGACTAATTACGTCACGAAAAGATGACTTTTCATAACCCCCCACTCCCTTGTCAGGTATTTTGTATGGACCTTCATATTTTTGTATGCGGTCGTCCGTTTTCCCAAGCTCCCCCTTCACGTGACATTATTAATGGACCTTCATTACTAATAATAGAGGGCTTACAGAAAGCAAGATTTTTACTTTGTCTATATTGGAACATTCAACAGCAAAAAATTAATATATCATTGATTTTCGAGAAATATTTTCCGAATAAGTAAATCATTCATCGAAGATCGATCCTGCCGCGGAATGTCGTTAGATGTACGACCAATAAGCTAAAAATAAAGTCCATGGCAACGAAAACAATGAAACACAAATCAAATCTGTTTGGAAACGACAACGAATATAACAAATAAGAAAAGTTGAATTATCGTGTATTAATAATTGAAATTTATTGTTTCGGGGCCATTCAAATTGCACACTCCATTCGATTAAAACGAACATTATCGCGCATCTTTGGTTTCGATGTTCCTTTTAACTCTTCTCTTTCCTTTTTGGCCTGTCGTCGAAAAATTGCTTTCGAAGAAGTAAAATAACATTTGCTCCATTGCTTTGATAGTTTCTTCTTATCAAAGTGATTATTCGAATTATAGCTTTAGCAAGGCTACAATTTTTGATAAATTTTGATATGCTATCAACATTCAACGTACTACCCCAGTAAAATTCTTTACCATAACCATTGATCGTAACAACGAATCCGAAACCCCAACGAGGTGGATGAAAATCGTTAAAACCCACAAACATTGTTTGAGAATCAGTTGTCATCGCCGTCGTAAAAAATCATTGAACACTGTGCACCGCACTTCCACTTCAAGTAACGAACCTATCCCACAAATCTAAACGATGTGCCAACCGCGAAACAAAACAACACTGACTGAGCATTGCCTTACATTCTGCCACCGGTTCGTTCCGTCTACGTGGTTGCAGTCCCGAAGACGGATGCTGGCTGCGGTCTCGCGTCGCAATGAAGACAGGCATCCTACCTAATTGATTCAACATGTGTCTTTTTAAATTAAACAATACGCTCCTGCTGGCTGCGGTGGTCGATCGAAAGATGCTGCCCGTGCTCCATTGTTTCACCGGATCGATGATGGTTTATGATCACTTCCAGCTGCTAGAGAGATCATCTTTTCCCGGCTAGGAGCTGTGTTCGTTTCAAACTAGCTTTCAGCACCGCTGTCAGTCAAAATTGGCAGCAGTTTCAATGTGTATCGATTACACGAGATATGTAGAAGCAGCGAACGGAGCCCGACTCGGGATGCTGTAACTGTTGAACATGGATCATAATTAACTGCTACAAGGAATCCAATTTGTACATCCGATGTCGTCGTTTTCTGCTACCGTAAATCGAAATTGTCAACAGGAAGATTTACGCTTTCGCCGGTGCGGTGACATTGAAATGTGTTCAACACGACAACGGGGTGAGAGTGGGAGATATCAATGTTTATATAATGAGCATTGTGGTGCGACATGCGCTTTTGTAGGTTCTAAGTGCGTAGGGCTCAGTTTCGTTAGAAGTGGAGCTACAGTACGGTACCTTTCTTTTCGGTTAATTGGGACTGTAAAAATCTAAACCGTAAATTTTGATACACGCAGCTTATGGGATATTCACTGATTGGGGGAAATAAGGTCTATCTCAGTGGATTTAAGTGATAAACATCTATAGTCTTCAGCCGAACTGTTGTACAGGATTAGGCCAACAAATCTGTTTCATTGCATTCCGGCTCAATTAGAATCTCATTGCTAGGCGCTTTACTCTCAAGTTACTATAAGTGAGTGCAGTAACGCTTTGGGATAAGGGGTTATTGGTTTCCTCCTAGGATATCACCTCACCAGTTAGGACACATCAGTCTTCAGTAAACTTATCCTAGTGGGCAAGTCCTTCTTAGAGGTGGTCACAATTCGATCACTACACGGCACTAGTGTGCATATAATCTTTCAGTTTGTGATTCAGCAAACTTGTGCCAGTGGCCAAGCCCTTCCGGATGGTAGTCACATATGTTCGAAATTCTCTCACTACGCGACGCTAGTCAGCATATGATGTTTCAGTTTGATTATGATGTATCTCGAGATCCTTACACTATACGATATTACTTTCTTCAGTAAATTCAGTCTAGTGACCAAGTCCATCTGGATAATGCTCACATAAGGAGTGTATCGAAAATAAGCTATCCACAAACTTTCTTTCAAATTATGTTGAAAACCGATATTTTATTCATCCTTTATTGTACGAGGTTAAACTTGAACATAATGAAAACCGGGTGAAATTTAAGTTATTCCTTCACGAATTTTCGAACTTTGGATCGAATGCTCTTCATCAAGTTCCGGACAAGTGTTGCATCGCATTTTTTGGACGCTTGAGCCCACATTTTTTTGAACTCCTGCATGTTCCCAGCTGCCTTACCAGTCTTCTTGAAGACCCTCTTCACGATTGCCCAGTAACGTTCGATGGGTCGAAGCTGAGGGCAATTTGGTGGATTGATATTTTTCTCAACGAAATCTATACCCTTTTCCGCAAGCCAATTGAGAGTGGTTTTGGCATAGTGAGCCGACGCTAAATCCAGCCAAAACAGTAGAGGTGTACTATGCTTCTTATATAAAGGCAACAATCTCTTCTGGAGACACTCAGATCGATAGATTTCCGCATTTATAGTTCCGGTAGTGTAAAAATGGTTGACTTCAAACCACAGGAACATATTGCTTGCCATACCAGTACCTTTCGACCGAATTTCTCCACTTGAATCGACCTGTCCGCATCGTTCACATTCTCCCCAACGACGGCAGTAAAGTATTGTGGACTTGGAAGGGTTTTTGAGTCCTCTTTTACAAAGGTCTCATCGTCCATCAAAACGCATGCATCCGGACGCTGCAAACGACGCGAATACAATTTCCGGGCCCTTGTTGCTGCTCGCTTCTTCGCTTTCTTTAAGTTTCAGAATTTGAATGTTTGTTTGAATTTTTATTGTATATTTTTATTGTTTTAATAGATTGCCCCTGTTTGTTGGGGTTTTATGTGCTCAATATTGACTGATTACGTTTTGGTGATAATTTGTTTATATCCTCTGGCAGTGGTATGAGTGGTAGCAAAGGCGTTCCAATAGATGAGTGACCGTATCATAGTCGCCCGTCTCCGACACGTCTCTTCATTTTAAACAGTCCAACAACGTATAGTGGCTGCATTCGTATCCATCTCGCTACTCGTAGACATCCTCGCCCACCCTGAAGTGACTATGGAGCTTCTGAAAATATACAAAAAGAAACCTTTTCGACGCACTGGATATCCATGGCAGCAATCCTTAGTTACTACAATCCTCCTGTTGGTTCGGCAAACAGCAAATTTTGTTGACTGGTCGTTTCATATCACCAGTGGCGGTCTTCACTGTAACTACCCTAGTGATGCCATCAGCTCCCGGGTGAAGTTCGATAATTCGCCCCATCTTCCATTTCATCGGTGGTTGTTGATTGTCAACAATGACGACTAAGCTACCCTTTGTTATCTCCACCGGTTGTTTCCAGTTCTTTGTTCTAGCTTGTAGTTGAGACAAATATTCGGTTCGCCATCGCCTCCAGAAATCTTGCAATTGGCGTTGCACAAGTTGCCAACGATTAAGTCGATTAAGTTTAGCCGTGCAATAATCAGGATCTGGTAATGCTTGCATGGAACCTGCTATAAGGAAATGCGCTGGAGTTAGAGGTTCCAAATCCGTCGGGTCATCGGAGATAGCAGTTAATGGTCGGGAATTTAGGCATCCTTCAACTTGGGCTAGGAGGGTATGGTAATCCTCTGCAGAAACAGGAGTGTCTCCGATTACTCGAAGTAGGTGATATTTCGCTGATCGTACTGCAGCCTCCCATAGACCACCGAAATGGGGTGCACTCGGCGGGTTAAAGTGACATTGCACACCTTCCTTAGTACATTCCCTAGATATTGTATCCCGATAATCACGATCCATCAGTAGTTTGAAAAGCTCATTGATTTATTTTTAGCTCCAACGAAATTGGTTCCATTATCAGAAAATATTTCTGAACATCTACCACGCCGTGCGAAGAATCTCCGTAGTGCTTGCAGGAAACATTCCGTAGACAGGTCCGAAACATGCTCCATATGGACAGCCTTTGTACTCATGCAGACAAAAATTGCTACATAAGATTTGATCGCTGCTCGGCGCCTCCCAGCTCGTATGTAAACAGGACCAAAATAATCCACTCCTGTTCTCCAGAATGGTCTTGCCACGGTTACACTGTAGGCTGGAAGTTCTCCCATTTGCTGTTCAATGTGTGAAGGCTTCGCTCGAAAGCAACGTTGGCAGCTATGGATGATTTTGCGTGCAAGATTTCTTCCACCAAGAGGCCAAAAACGTTGCCTCACTGCTGCCAGAAGAAGTTGAGGCCCAGCGTGAAGTAATTTTTGATGGTAATGTTGAAGAATCAGCTCCACTAGACGATGATTTGCTGGTAGTACCATGGGATGTTTTGCCGCCGATGATTCGTCCGAATGGCTTAGTCTCCCACCCACGCGTAGGGTACCGTTTTCCGTTATCCGTGGATTGAACCATCGTAGCGGTGAGCTCCGTGCCAAACAAGTTCCGTACTTCAGTGCCGCAATCTCCAGTGGGAAATATTCATGCTGTACTTGACGAGTAATTAGTTCTTCTGCTTCTTGCAATTCACGAGTAGTAATGAATCCCTTCCTTTCTTCTCCGTTTCGTTTTAGCATTTCAATTAATCGAAGCCAGTATGCAGTACAACGAATTAATTTATTATAATCGGAGAATTTAGCGAGATAGCCGGAAATAAATGTACAAATCTTCTCTGCAGTAAAGGCAACAACTGCCTTCCGCATCTCTTGTAGAGGTTGTTGTGGAATAGGGTGCGATAACCATTTATTTTTAGGTTCCTTCAGCCAGTGTGGTCCATTCCACCAAACATCATTTTTTCAAATTTCCCTTGGAAGAATACCACGAGATATTAAATCTGCACGATTGGTGATCCCTGATACATGACTCCAGTTGTGATCCTCCGTTAAAGACTGGATTTTTGCAAGTCGATTTGCCACAAACGTAGTCCACGTTCCGGGTGGAGAATTGATCCATTGCAAAACGCAAGTTGAATTCGTCCAAAAGTACACCTGGACGTCAGTTTTAAAGGCGTTCGATACCTTCTCCCAGAGCTGAGCTGACAACAGTGCTCCACACAATTTCAAGCGCGGTAGGGATTGCACCTTGAGCGGGGCCACCTTAGATTTAGACTCTCGGCAATCCACCACATCATCCACCACTCATCCACCAGGAAGCATTTTTGTTGTTGTTTTTGTACTGTAACACATTTTCCAAAAAGATCATAAATTTACAAACTTGACATTTCTAACGAAACTCAAAACAGATCTTTTCCAAAGATCATAAATTAGAAGTTTCAACATTATTCTATGAAAGTTATTAGGCACTTGAAAATGTGTTGACCGTTCTTAGAACAATTCCCATGCATAAGTAGATGCGCTTATACATATTTCTATTCAAGAGAAAACCTTTCTGGATAATGTCTTTTCCCAAGCTAATTGCTAAAACATTTTCAGTACCACACAATTGCAATAACCTGTGTGTTCCCATGCATCGAAGTGTCGACTCCATATTCGATACCATATTGCACCATTCTGGAAATGGTCTCATGGCATCGCATTTCATAGAACTCTCAGTGCGCTTTGCATTTTCGTTATTTCTCCCTAACTTTGTCGTAAACCTTCAGCGCACAGCTAGAGCAAACCAGTGCCGTGTTCACGTGCACATATTGGTAGTTGTTTTGGCAGTTTTACTGTACTATGATTGGTCGATCAGTAATTGGTTGCATCTACGCTTCTCCCACTTAAAATTTTTAGCTTAGTGAAGTACTAGAATTAAGAACCTTGGAGGTATGTAACTGAATTGAAATAAATGACTTTTTGACCAACCGTCAAAGAGAACAGTTTTATTTAAACGGAAAAGAAGTCCATTTTTTTCTGTGCACACTCGATCACTCGCAACGCCGAATTATAAATAACCGAAACAATACGAAACGTGCCAAACCTGAAAGCAAAAATAGTGCGTAATAAAGCATCGACAGAACCGTTCACAGCCGATGCTCGAAGAAAACTCTTTATTCGCAAACTTTTAATTTTTTGCAGCTGTATCAAAAAAGTAAGAGCTTGTTAAGAACAATTTATGTGAATCCATTTAAGATTGCGAAATAGAATACATACATAATCACTCTTTTACTGATAAGCATGACAATGGCATACAACAAGAATAAGATGAATAGGTTCATTGACAGGAAGTTCAATAATCAAATACATACCACAAAAAGTAGAGAACACTTGCATGAACCAAGAAGAAAGCTGCTATCAATTTTGCTATTCTTTACTTCTCATTCAAAATTTGATTTCGGAAAAGTTTCTTTGCTAGTGAGTTTAGAGCACATTTTGTGGATTGTTTTTTAATTATTGGAAGTTTAACACAGTTATTAGATTAATTGTTATCTAGTAGTACCATAAATGGGCATTCGACATTTTTAAAAGTAAGTACAGTAATTTTCAGCATGTAATTGAATGAAAAAAACGAAACAATACTTTATAAATGCAGCTGCAATAAACACGAAGAGAAAATTATGCAAAATGCATTTTAATGTAATTCAATGATACACCGATTTGGTGTCATACTACTTAGGTACACTCCGCTTGATACTGCGACACGATACCATGATTGCTACATACATCGTGTTATATACGATGTATCGATAGATCGTGTTTCACATGGGTCATATCAGGTAAATCGGTTCAAATTTCAAAACGCAAATGCACCAGGGTAACTGAACTGTTTTCAAAATAATGAGAAATAGCAGATAGAACGCATACTAATTTGTCATTGAAGAATAAAATTACCTAAATTATTTGCTCATAACTCGTGTATTAGGATTGCAAGAGGCAACAATTTAGTACAAAAATAACACCTTGATTACATCTGCGATCAACTTTGGTTCAAAAAGTTATACTTAATTTTCCTGTTTATATAATATCAGATAAAATAATTAAATTAAAGATAAGCTAAGAAGACACAAACCATAAGCTAGGAACCACTAAAACTCAAAGTTTATGTTTGTTAAAAGCTTACCACTTATTATTTGAACAACCAAAAAAAAATTGTTCTATTCAAACGTCGTTAGCACGGAGAGTAAATATGTGTCTTTTTACGTTGTTTACGTTGTTTCTTTCACTCGTTTCTTAAACATGGATTTTATACATAGAAACAAATGTCTCTTCATTGTATGAACCATTCTTAATGGTTATCATATGCTTCATTAAACCTTTTTTAATAATGCAAAATGGATTTTGTGAAGATCAACGAATTACTGCTTCTCTTCAATCGTACTCACACATGTTGATATTAATTATTACTTAGGTGGGCTGAAATAATTGATCTATTCCTAAATAAAGACTAAAGCGCTATCGGGAGTTATAAGTTCATACTTATTAACCACCAAGTAACTTGTAACGAGTCACCATGACCTAGTGAGATCTTGCCATAAAAGTCCGAACCTCATGTCAGAAACATTAATGTACAACTCCTCGCTGTTTGCGCTTTTTTTTCAAATTCATACTGAGTCGATATAAAAAATCTGTCAGCCAATCCTGCATTGACCAGAGAGACGTTTCTTTTTTATTGATAAAAACATATTCGTAACACTTTGTGTTGTATTCGTACAATGAGAGAATGTTCTTTCTGTGTCAACACATACTTCGTGCGTGTGACAGTAACACGTGTGGTATTGAATACGAAGGTAGCTTTTTGAAAAGTACAACTCAACTTCGTTGCAGAAAACATCAAATAGATTTGTTAGTCCTACCTTCAATTTCATGATAAAAGCGAAATTTAATTTTCAGTGTGGGTGAGATCACCGTTACATTTCTCGCGAAAACTGCTGTGAGTGTATAATAGTCTCTCGCTTCTCACATTCTCATCTGTTTCTCCAAGCGGATGCAAAAGGACGTTTCTCTTCTCAAGTAGGCGAAAACATCGATCTCTGATTGAGAGCTTTCGATGACAGGTACCATTTTTGCATAAGTATGATCGCGTGACAAGTACAATCATACCCCCTTAACGAAGAGTAGCTAGGACCAGCCATGTGGGAGTAGAAATCTGAATAAGGAATACAAATTTGAAGTAGCAAGAGCGAGAGAGACTGGAGCACGGGTCAGTGGTATAGAAAAGGGCAGTGACGCCGCAATAGGCTGAACATTTGGTAAAAAAACTATAATCATCTAGATTAACATTTTAAATGGTTCAAAAACATTAAATTTCCTTTTCCATCAGTAAAACAGAACCAAAGGTGTACGTTTAAGTCCAAATCATTCATAACTAATTGTTCGGATATTCCTTTTTTAAGGGGCGATTCAAATATGGCGTCATATAGGGTAGGTACCGACTTAAGCACTCCGGGATCCTATTCCAAGCACGGGGTTAACGTTAACCTATAACGCGCATTTTTTGCAGTATGGTGCTCCATCTAGTGAAGCACCATACTTACTGCAAAAAATGAGCGTTGTAGGTTAACGTTTACCCCGTGGTTGGAATACCCAAGTAACAATTCCAGTTTTATTCCAGCCGAATAGCACTCCTCCCGGTTTTGTTGATGAAACTACATTCAAAACTGTTTTGTCCACCAACACCTCCTCTATGCATCTTGAAAGCCGAAATGTGTACAAAGTGGCCCACTCTATAGACGGTTGTGAAAACAAATTAATAAAACCTTTCCAAGCCCATAAAGATTTTGAAAATGTTCTAGTGAAAGATGTTATGACCACTTCAAAACCATCATAAATCCTATTGGCCGCCATCAAAACCAGTATGGGGCCGAATGGCCACAGCTTTCAAACTTCACGGCGATATTGTGGTTGCTTTTTCTGCTTTGTTCGATTCTCTGCTCTTCTGATTCATTCAACAGTAAATAATGGCTAAGAAAAAAGCTCAAGTGTTACGGGAAATTATGTTTGATAGCAAAATATATGAAACAAATTGAGTTTTTTTATAGCGTATCATGCTCCAAATCATATGCGCATTTGATTTTGTGGTGAATATTGGCAAGATGAGAGCTGAAAATTAATGCGCCCCGGAAATTATGCGAGTTTACAACAACAACAACAAAATTGAAAGAAATATATTCGATAAGTTAATCAAGAAACATATGAAAATTTATGGAATTCAATAAGGTTATATTATAGGAAGTCAATAAGGTTATACGAATAACGAAAGTTTTCTCAGATTTACAGTTCAATTGTATTACATTTATTAGGTGCGCAACTAAGTTCCCGCTGTTTAGCAATAGATGGCGCCAGTAGTATGTGCTGGTCGAATGTTGTACATCTCAAACGTCATAAACCAAGCTCAGACATATTGTAAACAAACCGCTTTGCCAAATCAGTGATTTTGGTTTAGTATTATATATTTTGGTTGTTTGAAGATGTCTGATTTCGTGCCAAATAATCGTCATTTGCGGGAAGTGTTGATTTTCTTCTTGCATTCGAAGAAAACGGCGGCTGAAGCACATCGAGAGCTCCAAAAAGTTTACGGTGATGCTGGTCTGAGTGAAACAACGTGTCGTGATTGGTTTCGTCGCTTCAAAAACGGTGATTTCAGTGTTGATGATCGTCCGCGTGAAGGAAGGCCAAAAAACTTCGAAGACTCTGAATTGGAGGCATTGCTCGATGAGGATCCGTGTCAAACGCAAGAAGAGCTTGGTTCAGGATTAGGAGTTTCCCGCCAAGCCGTTTCTAAGCGATTGCATTGCGTTGGGAATTATTCAAGAGCAAGGAACTTGGGTTCCTTACGATTTGAAGCCAAGCGAAGCGATTTGAAGCGTTTTTTCGTCTGTGAACAACTGCTCCAGCGGCAAAAAAGGAAGAGTTTTCTACATCGCATTGTGACGGGTGACGAAAAATGGATTCATTACAGTAACCCAAAACGGAAACATTCATGGGGACTGCCCGGGCATGCTTCAACATCGTCGCCTAGGCCGAATATTCACGCTGCGAAGGTTATGCTGTGTATTTGGTGGGACCAAGTTGGTGTTGTTTATTATGAGCTGTTGAAACCAAACGAAACCATTATCGGGGAACGGTATCGAACTCAATTGATGCGATTGAGCCGAGCACTGCACGAAAAACGGCCACAATACGAGCACAGACACGAAAAAGTGATTCTTCAGCATGAAAACGCTCGACCTCACGTTGCGAAACCCGTGAAAACCTACTTTGAAACGCTCAAATGGGAAGGAGGACCCACCCGCCATATTCTCCTGATATTGCACCGTCCGATTTTTACTAGCTCCGTTCGATGGCACATGGTCTCACTGGTCAGCAATTCCACTCATATGATGACATCTCAAAATGGCATGATTCTTGGATAGCGTCAAAAGACGAACAGTTCTATCGAAATGGTATTCACGTTCTACCAGAAAGATGGAAAAAAGTCGTGGCTAGTGATGGGCAATACTTTGAATAATTCGTTTGTAACCTTTGTTTTCAAAATAAAGTTCCTTTTTCACCAAAAAAACAGCGAGAACTTAGTTGCGCACCTAATAATATTTGGTATTTTTTTTCCACTTTTCAATTATTTCATATTTTTTAATATGGCGATTGCAAGAAATCACAGTTTTGCCAAAAATCCAAATTATCTTAACAATGGCTATTATAAAACTATCTGGTTGCTTGGTAGCTTTCCTCAATGCCAATGAGCCGTTTAATGCATTTACTCGAGGCAAAATAGTTTTAAAATGCTTTTTCGACTGACCATAATATGAATGAGTCCTAAAACGGCATTTCAAAACAGCATTTTATGAGTTTACATAGTCAAAATAAAACCTTTGATAGGAGTAAAAGGAATTTTAGAAGTCAAGGTTTAAAGATCGTTGTAAAGAAGCCGTGTAGATTCTTATAAACCTGACTAAAATTTGAAACCTATTGGCATCTCTTGCTACCATAATAAAACCGAATTGATTTTTAGTGGCTTTCATAAAGCTTTAGTAAAACTTAATAAAACTGGACTGTTTTGGCAATGTTACTTGGGATGTGTCGAAATATTCACTTTACAGTCGTGTTGGATTTTTGTATAGGATAACCATCGAGTTTGTTCACAGTTTGTACTGAAAATGTAATTTTCCTCCACGACCCTCTCATCCACACTGAAAATTAAATTCTAATTTTATTACTAAATCAAAGGTAGGACTAACAAATCTAGTCATTGTGTTCGTTGTAAGTAGATTTGTACGTTATTACCTTCGTTTTCAATGCCACACGCGTAAAAAAAAAACGTTGCCACACGCTGTCTAAAACACGAAGCATTTATTGGCGCAGAAAGAACATTCGTGCATTGTGCGAAAACGATATAGACTACTACGAATATTTTGTTATCAATAAAAAAACTCTGGTGGTTGCATGATTGACTGACAGATCTTCTACATCGACTCAGTATGGTATTGAAAATAAAAGAAATCAATAATTAATGATTCCAGCACACCCGATGAGCAATACCAACATGTATGAGTACGGCTGAAGAGAGGCAGCAATTGGTTGATCTGCATGAAATTCATTTCGTGCACTGTACAAAGAGGTGTAATAATATGCAATTTACGAGACATTTGTTCTATGTAAAAAATCAATGTTTATGAATCCAGTGAAAGCTAATTTACGAAAATAAATTTTAGTGTATATATTGACAAAGCAACACCGCATAAACACCATTTTTCTCCCATACAAACAGAAAAACTCTTTGAGGTAGCTCAGCAAATCTTCTGGTCCACCTCTAAGCATATTACTATAAGGTACTGGGAGAGTCTTCCTAGACTGCCTGTCAATATGCAAAATTTGGATGACGTCTGTATTGATTTATCTCAAATAATATTAATCCGTCCAATGTATCACAAAACATTGCGATTGATTGAGCGGATTGGAGAAAATGATATCAATGAGATCAAGTCACCCCGGTTGATGCTAAACCAATGAGCCAGGACATCAATAGAAGCATAAAGTTGACAGAAGGCATGAAATGCATCTACACACTCTTACTTTTACCAAATCCCTAAGGTCCATTAATTATGTCACGCAGCAAGGGGGAGGGAGGGTTTGGGAAAATGTGACGATCCATACAAAAAAATTTAAGGTCCATACAAACAACGTGAAAGAGGGGGGGGGATAAAAAGTCACTTTTTACGTGACATAATTAATGGACGTTCCCTAAATCGCAATTTTAAATGGATTCGCATAGATTGTTCTTAAGCAGCTTCTTAAGGATTGGTACAGGTAAAAAAAAAGTTTGCTTCGAACATCGGCTGTGAAAAGTTGTGTCGATGCTTTATTACGCACTATTTTGCAATCGGCGCTGGCGCGTTTCGTATTGTTTCGGTTACCTATAATTCGGCGTTGTGAGTAATCGAGTGAGCACAGAAAAATAAACAGCAAAAATGCTTCCTGGTGAGATGTGCGGGTTCGCCGGGCTGGTGGTCTGGTGGTGGGGATCACAATTAATTGTGATCCATAATATTGGTTTGCCATGCTCGCCGTACCATTATATCTTGGAGCAAGTAAACCACTACCCCATTTTTTGATTGGCTTGAATAGCACTATTTGTATAAATAGTTCAAAATCAGAAATAGGTATTAATATTTAAAAAAAAGGGGGTTATATCTAGGATATAACCGCAAGTTAAACGTTGGTGTTTTCCTTCTTGTGAAATTTCCTTCCCTTATTTGACATGCATTTGGGCGAGGCAGGCGCTGGTTATTGCATTAGTTTGAGATCACCAGTTTTTTTCACCTTGAGAATGTATGCTAGTCCTCTGGTGGTTCTCTGTATAATAACAGCTCATCTGGCAACAACGGAGTAGCAGCCTCGGGTGGTTCATGTTTATAATCTTACTCATGCTCATATCAGCGGATAAAGTCTTTGAATAGTTAAAAACTACTGCAGCTTTTCGCTCTGATTAGCATGCTGTCTTATCTCTAAAATTCGGATATGAGTCGTTTCGTTTCGCCCGTAGAATATCATATGTTAGAAAAAATTTAGTCTTAACTGTTTAAAAAAATATTTCATGGATGTCTATTTTTTGACCTTTTTTTGCTTCATCTTGTCACAAAATCGAGGCGACTTCCCGCTTTTTCATTGAGGCAAAGGGGTAATCTATCAAACATCAACACTAAATAATAAAAAAATGAAGCAAACATTTAAATTCTATATATGAGGGGGGGCTCTGCCCCCCTCTGGCTACGGCTATGCTTGGTGGAGTTTATTTTTAGCTTATTGGTCGTACATCTAACGACATTCCATGGCAGGATCGATCTTCGGTGAATGATTTACTTTTTTGAAAAAGTTTTTCTTGGAAAATCCAGGAAATATTCAATTTTTTTGTCAAATATAGACTGTATTCGATGAAATTTGGACACACAAAATAGGTCACCTAAAATTTTCCTAGAGCCCGATTCTTTTCAAACTTTCTGTAAATATAGTACTACTACATGGTTAAGTTTTGACATCATTGGTTTATTGATCCTTAAAAATCCAAATTGTCATTATAATTAAATTTTATTGACAAGTTGGCGTGATACACGGCAAAAATTGGACATAAAATTTTTTGTTAGAAAATTTGTAGTTGAAAATTATGTATCTAGCATATAAATAGAAAAACCTGATAATAAACGAACACAGATAAACTCTAGAACTGTCATGCTTAATTGATCCAAACATTACACACACTAGCACCACGAAGTGAATGAATTCCGAACTAATGTGACTACCTTGACCCGAAAGGGCAAGGTCAAAAGCACAAGTTTGTAGAAGAAAGCTAAGCCACTAACGTTTGCAATAACAAAAATGGTTTTGTTTTTTTCATGGATTTATCTTCACTCGCACTGCTAAAACTACCCCTACAGCATCAATCATAGTAACCCTAGTCAGCAGACAAAATTTGACAGTTCTATCAGTCGAACTCTAACCGTGACAAAAACAGTGAAGCAACTCCGTTCGGAAGTGTGCGCGATCACAGAACGGCACCACGCCGTGTCGAAAACTGACATCGTGCGGCACTTTGTGGACGCCGGTTCCGGCATCTACAACATCTTGGCACTATTAGACAACAATCAGAGTATCGAAAGAAAGCTCGGTTCCGGACGGCCGACGACCCTGAGCGACATGAAGCTCCAAAGGAAGGAAGAGGAAGACCGAGGGAAAAGTGGCTACATCCCTGCGTGCACTTGGCCCGATCAACCGGCCAAACAGTGATAAAGTACCTTGTGAACATGGACATACATGTCAGGAAGTGGAAGTCGCATCTACTGGTTTCTGAGCTGCAGGCAATGACGCAGCGGCAGCGGCTGAATAAGATGGTCAACTCGATTTTCCTGGCGAATCGCGACGTCATGGACGACAAGACCTATATGGCAACGACTAGCAGGGCACTTCGTATTTTACTTCCTCCACGAAGGAAGTGAGCTCCGAGTTGAAGTTAAATTCAAGTTCCTCAAGAAGGGGCTACTGTGGCTGACAATCAGCGAGAAGGGGATGTCGAAGCCGCTCTTCATTCGGTCCCGACTGGCCGTGAACGGGGAAATTTATAGTACGAAATACCTGCTGGAAATTGCGTTGTTCATCGTTCTGGCGTTCTGGCCGGATCTGGCGCCGTCCCCCTTCTCGAAGTAATCGTTGGAGGAGATGGAGCGACTGAATATCGATGTGGTACCCTGGTACTGGCGGGTCGGCGAACCCGCTGCATCCCATCGAGAGTTTCTGGGCCAACCTGAAGCGTAAGATCTACTCCAACAATTTTGTCGCGAAAACTGAGAAGAAATTGATAAATTAACAAAAAAAGAACTCAAAAACATGCCTGTTTTTGTCTGCCATGGCGAATGTTCCGGCTAATAGCCCAAAGGCTGCTGACAAGGGCGTATAATTTTATAGCAAGTAAGATTAAATAATTACCTTCCATGGGAAATTTATCAAAAGCAATAATCTGTCTTAACTTTTTTTATCAACATCCGAAAAAAGTCAACATATTTTAATGCAAACGTTAACAGCCCCGAGAAATAGCGCTTTTACTAAATCTATCTCTCTCTCTCTCTTTCTCTCTCTCTCTCTCTTTCTCTCTCTCTCTCTCTCTACTAGGTTGTTACCCAAGACCTATCTGAAATAGATACAAGTAAGTCAGTTAGTATTACAAGATACCTTTCATGAACATTTTAGCTTTGCTTTCAATATTATGATCACTAGCCAGGCAAGGAATATGTTATCATTGAGGCTGAAGAAACTGCCAAAATATTACAATAACTAATAAAAAAATCCTTGTTGAATATCATAATAATAATTTATTTTGTTATCACTGCGAACAACATGATAACAAATCCTGTATTGTAAGCAAATTTAATGTAATAGCTTCGAACTATGTTATCAATTTGAAATCAACTTCTCATACTAATAACAGAAAAAAAATTTGGTTATAAGCAAAATTTCTTGTTCAAATTTGCTGTTTTATTAAAGGGTCAACATTGGCAAATTTTGTTATCATATGTTATCATTATGAACACACTATTTTTTTATGAACGCTATAAGTTGAATTGTAAAACATTTAATGTTTTCAGAAAACATTCAAAGTTTTACAATTCAACTTATAGCGTTCATAAAAAAATAGTGTGTTCATAATGATAACATATGGTAACAAAATTTGCCAATGTTGACCCCTTAATAAAACAGCGGAAATCAAAACGGTAACTGGGATAACAGAACTTGTTACTTACATGATATCAGCTTGTTATTTTCCTTCGCTAGCGTATTGGGTCTTATATGAGAGATGATTTACTTGTCCGTTGAAGTTATTTTACACAAAGGTTTTTTTAACCACGGAAGATACGTTCTACTTTTAATATAAAACCGCGTGAAAAAAGACTAAATAGAGTTGATAAATTCACATGCATAAAACCTTTAAATTACTTCGATTTTGTTTGCATATGTTACCTTTCCATGCAATGGTTACAATACAGTTATTTAAATTTTGAGTTATATACAAAGAATTGATTTTTTTTTAAAACTGCCATATGATTACTTTTGGCCAAGCGCGTAAAATGTGATTGCAATGACGCAGCTGGGTAGCTTAGTGCTTACCCGTTCTACTTGCTGAGCCGATGGTCGGAAGTTCAATCCCAGGTCCGTCCCACAGCCTTGCCAATTGTCACTTGCCTCTTTCTATCACCACTAGATTTAAAAAATAATTAAAAAAAAACAGTCGCTTCACTTGATCGCTTCACTCACCACAGTGCATCCATGATCTAAAAATAACCTGCCTCACTAGCACAACTATCCTTCTCTTGACAATTGTAGAGATGCAGTGGTGATCACACTGAAAAATTTATTTCAATAACAACTCTTCCTAAAAATACAGGATCGAACATGCATGACAGAAATATTAAAAAATAAAACGCTCTACAACTCCTTATGGTTGCGCTTTTTTTTTTACAATTATATGTTAAGCCGATAAAAAAGATCTGTCAGCCGTTCATGCAACCACCAGAGAGACGTTTTTTCACTGGTAACAATTACTCGTAGCTTTTTGTATTGTTTTCGTAGAATGAACCAATATTCTTTCTGTGTAAATCAATGCTTAATGCTTTTGGCTGTTGTATGTGTGGCATTAAATACGAAGGTCGCTTCTTAAAAAGTAAAAACTGGGAAAAAAGGATTATTGCAGAAAACAACGAATAGTTCTGTGAGTCTTCAATTTTCAGTGCACGGTCTCTAAAAACAACGATTGTCAAACTAATCATCCTTCTTCCCCCATCCACAAAGACCGTGCGGACGTGGCCGGCGACGGTACTGATCTATAAATAGAATTAGTGAACTTCTACATTGAAGATGTAAAGCTACTCCCAAGCTCCATCTATGTACTTCTCGGTGCAATATTACACTAGTGCAGATCAGTAAAGGAGTAGCAAATACGATGCTGCACGGTCTTTTTTTTTTCTTAAAAAATAAAAAGAAAAAAGCGTAAAATGTGATTGGAATTAGGTTGATAAGTTGTTTCGTCGAGGAGTTATCGCCGAAAACAAACCGTGAAAAAAACGTAAAAAAGACCTTAGTGTACGTTTTAAAGCGCAAAAAACAGAATTCTCGTTAGAAGCAGAACTTCGTAAAGATACTAACATTCGTTATAAACCGGTGATTTGCATGGCTTCGGACCACTTTTTGCATACTCAGTTTGGTGTTTTTAGTAAACTTAGTTATTGATATTTAGCATGCAAATACGAAACTGATTATCCTTTACTTTATTTAGAGTAAATTGAAACGTGCTTGTAAACACATTCTGCATTCTTCTAGTATGAATCTGATCATTTTGCACTAGAGATTTCAAGGTAAAATTAATGAATCCTCATTCGGAGAGAACAGTACCAAATGTGATTCATGCCGATGAATTAACTCACGGCACAGGGCAACCCCCCAATGCTAGTTGACACCCGATCCGGTCCGATACAATGTTTCAACTTCAGCTGGAGGCAGACAAAAAAACATGCACCCGAAACCTGCCATGCTTAGAAGAAATTCTACCCCAGGCCGATGATCGACCGCGGCGATGAAACATGTAAGATGTGTACAAACAAGCTCCCTCAACCTGTTAACAGATTTTCCAAACTGCACCCGACGCCGGCCGACCGACCGACCGACGGCAAAACCGATACGGATAAGATATTAGCCTTGCATGTTCAACATCCATAGCGTTTCCAGTGCTATCCGTACAGTTATGCTCGGCTCACTCATAGAGAGTTCCGCAAAGTGGAAACAAGATCACACGCCAGGCCCACCACACACCGAGAATGCAGATTGCGCGCCGGATAGGTTGTTACCGGTGGGCCTAGGACCAGTTTCGCTGGCAGCATGCAGGTTCCTAACCTAAACACACGGACTAAATGGCGGCAAAAGTTGCACCGAATGACGACCACCGCTGGCTGCTTTGCATATTGGGAGTACAAAGACTTGTTCTTCTGCGAGGGAATTATGAAAGCAGGCGGCGATGTGGAAAATTGGACCTGTGCTATTTGCATTGCACCTCCAACCCCCTCCCACCCTCCACCCAGCCGTCTTACCATGACGAGGAGCAAGCAATATCTGTTGTAAATTTGTTCAAATATATTTTCGCTGTCTGACGTTTCCGAATGGTTCCAATTATGGGCTGCATTTTTTCACGGAATGAAATTTTAATGAATTTACCTGAACGTGGAGTTGAAAAGAAGCAAATGAATCGAAAAACAGCATTTTTCTCAATTAAGCTATGTATTCCACCTGTAATTGGTAAGCAATATTTGGACAACTATTTTAAATGAATTCTATCATTAATTTTCACTGAGTGCATTTCGGATGCTGCGCTTCGAAAGATAAGGAAGATTCTCCCCTTCTTCTCTTCATCGAGGAGCTAGTTTCGCGTGGTGGCAAACGACGGAGATGCCAGGGAGTGCGCCGATATGAAAAACGATATGGAGATTTCTCTTCGTTAAAAATAATTGAAATTTATAAAGATTAATCGACACTGTTCGAATGGGTGCATTGGCTCGAATTGAAGTCTGAAGAAGAACGAAGGTAAGTTGTTTGTTCATTCAATTATTTACATTAACAGAGATTACAACTGGGGTTGACCCTGGTAAAATTGTTAGCATTCATAGTTTGCTCACGAACCAAATTTTGACGTCTGTCACTAAGCAAGTTTTTTTTTCAGATTGCTCTACTTGGCTACTGCTGCTAATTCAGAATAACAAATACATTTGCTTAACGTTTACCGCATATATTATTGAAAAACTCGATAAGTACGACAGTGACTGGGCAAAACAGAGTTACTTTCGTTACTCAATTGAAGAGTGGAACATTAGAGGTGCCAATTCCATGGAATTGCACCTTGGAATAAGTTTAACCCATTTTCGCCGTTTTCCACAAAACATTTTTTTTTCGACGATATCGTATCAAAATATAAGTCTTGTGGATGCATTAATGAAATTTACCATTTTTAGAGGTTTTTTTTACGCTTAGGAACACCGTGACAGCATGTTGCGTATACGCAACACTGGCGCATTGCTCGACAAATAGAATGCAACATACATTTTAAGCTCAAATGGTACACACTCAGCCACACCTTAATGGATGGTTAACTAGCTACAAATAATATTTGGCCTTTTGTGAACATATTCCCATTGTGAAACGACAAAACAATATAACCAGGAACTTCTAGTTTATGATTGAAATTGTGTCCATAAGACATGTACCAACTCATACAATGCAATTTGTGAGTTTTTTTTCTATTGGTGTGTGTGAACACAGTCAGTAAGATAGCCAAAGGATATACCTTTCAAACAAACTAATTTGTTTTGATCGTATTCAACGTACATGCATACACGAATTTTTCAAAACCACTGTTGCGTATACGCAACAGCGGGCGGAAATGGGTTAAAGCTTCCCGAATAAAATAAAGACAGCACATACAAAGAAATGTAACACAACCAAAATACAGAAAATTGTACAGTACAAAAAATCTTTTTATGGCTTAAAAACATTGAATGTTTAGTAAACAGGAAGTTTACAATAGAATAGGGGGCAGTCTTCTATCTTAACCATTCAAAACTCAGCTTTTCCACTCGCTTTCCACATTTTCTAAAAAAAATGATAACTTATGGTTTAAATATTTTATTGAAGTTTTCTAGAATTACATCCAAGTTTTATTTAAAATTGATGAAGTACACTGAGGACACTGAACTCATGGAAATCGTAAGTCAAATCTTATGAACCGCTCAATTTTCCCATTTCGAGCAATTTCATAGTAACCGTGTTATTTGTTTTTTTTTTTTTTCATAAAAATAATATTAACTTCATTCGGACGCATTTCGTACTTTGTGCATAATGTAGCACTGGGAGTAGCTCATACATCACCCTTTTTTTTTTTCTAAGAAAGAGTGCAAACTTCTGTTAGAACGTGCTTCTGGCCCGAGAAATACACATTTTGTGTTCTAGTTGCCTGAGTCATTCTTATGTTTAGTTTAAATTTATATTTTATTTCAAAACCCCCCTTCCAAAGAGTTGATATAGAAACATAAGTGTTAGTACGAGACACTAAAGAAGTCTGCACATTGTAGACGCAAGACGTGTATCTGTCAAGATAAGCAATAAATGTAGTTGGAATTAAATGGAAATCAGTAATCTCTCTTCTGATTTTCTAGTTATTCCACTTAAAAGCTCACACTTACCAGGATTGATTTCATTTACTTGATTAGTTCTCGAGGTATTGCTCATTTCCTTGAAATATGTTTCTTTGATGCTCGAATTCAGAGTACCTGATACACAAAGGGAAATATCATAGTCACATCTACCATGAACTCATGGTTAGGTTAACTATTCTATTTAATTGTTTCGATAACCCTCAAAATTGCTCAGTGTAACAAGTCCGTGGTGTTTTTTATCATGACCCAAAAAAATGTTGAGCACCATTAAAGTTAGAGGAACAATTACAAAATTGTCTGTAAAAGCAGTACTAAACCACGAAAAAAACAATAAAAGAATGGGAATTGTATGGTAACAGCCCATCATTTATTTATTTTGGGATATTTTTCCGAGCATTTTCGTGCATCTAAACGTAATTTGTTATTAACTGCATGATTGCATGAATTCCATTCTTTACTTGTATTTTCAGCTTTTGAAGTGGATTACAAGTAGTTGTGCAGTGCTCTACGATTTACACTTTACGATTTACTACGATACAGTATAAAATATAAATGCACTGCTGAACGCCGACGGTACTTGTATGTAAACGAAGATAAAATTTTCTTTTAACTTTCTGCATTTCACGAATTTTGTTTCATTTACCTTGTCAAATTCATGGAACATGAACTGCGAAGTCCTAACACTGCAGAGAACTTACGCATTATTGGAACAAATTGGCGCCCAACTGCAGGTTTTCAGAATTTATGGTTGAATGTTGAATTATTGATGTTGGGTTTGTATTAATGTTACTTTGCAATGGAATTGCCACCGTTAGGCTTAACCCCCTGTCCAGATCAAGGCAACATGGAGCGATACGCATTCGGTTGTTAAGCCTCACTGTTTGAAATTCATATAATGTAAGAGAATACATATTGCCGCATAAGATCAATCATTGTTCTTCATTGAACTGAATCTCAAACAGCAGAGAACTTCCGAAAGAGTAGGCTCTCTGAGTGGACCTGATATTCACACGCAGATTAATGGGTCTTCCGATCAAAATTTGGTCAAACATTAATGTGTGTGAGTCGATCAATAAGTCAAAGTCGTTTTCTTTTTCAAGTTCAGTTAATATAGAGTACAGAAGAAATATTCAGCTAAGCATCGTTCTAACCGAATGCGAATTGCTGGTTCTGTCGTTTAACACCTGCCATAAGATTTTGTACAATTTCCTTGTCCACTTTATTCGCCGCAGAACGTCAGTTTGCCTTGAACTGTTTCTCGCTCACAACAGCTTTTTGAGTCTTCTTAAGGTTCCGCTTGACGATGGCCCAATATTGTTCGATTGGGCGGAGCTCTGGCGTATTGGGAGGGTTCATGTGCTTGGGCACCACTTGGCAGCATACCACTCCATGGCCTTTTTTCCGAAGTGGCAAGATGCAAAATCCGGCCAGAATAGATCGGAACAATTGTGTCGCTTCAGGAAAGACAGTAAACGTTTTTGTAGGCACTCGCTCAGATAAATTTCCTGGTTGACGGTGCCGGTCGCAATGTAAACATTGCTTTTCAAGCCACAGGTACAGATGGCACGCCACACCAGATATTTCTTCGCGAACTTTGACAGTTTAATGTGCTTGAAAATATCGTCCGGTTGCCGTATGAAATTCCTATCCAGGAAACTGTTTAAAGTCTGCCTTGACGTAAGTTTCATCGTACTGTACCACGCAATCAAACTTCGTCAGCATCGTCATGTACAACTTTCGCGATCGTGCTTTGGCCGACATGTTTTGTTTATCGTCGCGATTCGGAGTAACCACTTTCTTGTAAGTCGACATTCCAGCTCGTTTTTTAGCTCTATCCGCGGTTGAAGGCGCCACTTCCAGCAGTGAAGTTAGATGTAGGTAATGTTTTTGAGAATTACAGTTTAAAGATTAGTTGGAATAGCTAGCAATAGGTTATCAGGTTATAGGTCATCGTATTAAGTTTTTTTTTTGGGAATATAACATAATTATGGATGTTTTTCAGAAAGTGGTTTTGGGAGTTTTAGAAATAATTTGAAGTTTGCAAAATTGAAAAAGGTTGCGAAGTGCAGTTTCATGCATATAGGGTAACGGGATGCAATGTTAGCCTAGCTCCTTCATTCGGCCTTTGTACCAAATATGTCATTATTTCAGCGATAATCAACAAAATTGTGTTGCTATCAAGATGACCGATTTATTTTAAAGCAATTGGGACCTTATTAATCAATTTATAGTTGTTCACTTCCGCGTAATTTTCGATTTCCTCAACATTTTATGCACCATTGCTTTACTGGTTAAGCTGAACAGATTTTCTATGCGATCTTCGAATGATCTAAATGTTCCGAAATTGATACTTTAAACCTAATATTGCGGCCAAGATGTACAGAATGTAGTCATAAACGTTATAAACTTATAGGTCACAAAGGTAAAATAACTATGATTTAACATGAAAACCATAGACCCAATGTTAGGAACATATTTTCTACTAGGTTCCCAACTATGGCCTGTTGTATGGAAAGCGTAGTAAAAATGTTGTTATTGGTAACATTTACAATACAAATGTCTGAGTTTCGATTGAATGTTGTCCATATGGCTCTTCTTAACACAAACTGAAGGAACAAAATCTGTGCACAGTGAATTATAATGTTTTGATTGACGAATGGCCGCTTAATTATATGTGAAAGTCACTAAACTGTTTCTTAGTAGTTTAAGTATAGTTTGATTTGTAAAATTGTTTGTTGGGGAGAGCGAATACAGCGGGCAACGCCTTGAATCAGAAAATCAGGGAAAAAAATCGTACGAAGACAACATCTAATAACAAATCTATCGAATGGGCGAACTTGCATCCATGATTAGACCCAATTTGGTACCCATAGACCAATATTACATCCATATTCCTCGAAAGTTTCTGACTTCATAAAATGAGTTGGGTAACTTTTCGTGATACATACTACCAGATGACTTTTTAAACATATTTTATCAAGTGTACAGCTAGTTAAAGGATGCTTCTAGCTCAAATACCTTATGAGTTATAATAAAAAATGTAATCGATTGTTGCATATTAGGCTGAGTCAAGGGACACATACCCTAGTTATTTATAGATTTCATATAGTTCAAAGTTATATAATTTGAAACAATTGCTTTTAAGAATATATTCGCAGATCATTTAACAATTGGGGAAGTCGATTATGAATTTCTCCTACGGGAGAAAAGTGATGATGCGAAAAATCACGTTGAGGCTAAATGCCGTTTGTTCCAGTACATGTTTAAAGAGGATGAGAAGGAAGACAGGGTTTATGAGTCTCCATTTACCATTGATAAAGAATATGATGAGGTCTGTTCAAGGGTTGAAGAGTTACGGAAAAAAGCAGCAATTAAATTGGAAATTAAGATATATTTCAGGCTGAACCACTATTGGTGTCGAGCATATAGAATAATGACTTCGGATACTGATTCTGAGAAAATGCGTAGGGAATGAATAAATTAAATTCGCACGGAATTGGCAAAGTTTGATAAAATGAAGGAGATCGGAAAAGGTCGGTTGGGCCCAGTTAATTCGATGACTGAGTCGAACGCGAACGGAAACGTTACTAAACCTTGTACGACAAATATTCAGGGAGCTCCGCTGAGCGTTGAACAAAGGTTAAAATAAAAATAGTTAAGGAAAAGGACGCAGAGCACAGAAGGTCATGTGAGCGACCGAGAAAAGGTTTTAGAGGCGAAGGTAGCGGAACTACAACAGAAGTTAGAGGCACTTTTAAGATGCTCAGATGGAGCCAGAAGGGGTAAGGATAGCGAAAACGATCAAGAATAGGACAGTGCGTTTGTGAAGTATGTAAAAAGCGAGAAGACTAGTCCAGGAACGGGTACTGTACAACAATCTGAAAGAAATGCCATGGAACGTGGAACAGGACGGTCGGTTTCAACAGAGGGTTGGGCAGACGAGAAATCAGATTGAATATAAATTTCCGAGACCATAAACCCTGGAAAGAAATCAACACGATCGAGTGTTTGGTGGTGAGCCGTATGATTGTAGAAGACAGGATAAAGACAGGTTTTTTGAATGGCCAAGCTACGAAGACAGACAGGACACAGAAGAAGTGATTGTTTTCGAAGCTGGTACAGATACCGATATGACGGTTTGGGAGTTGGCTTAGGAAATGAGGCACGGGATTCGTCATTTAACTTCTTATGCAGAGGATACATCTATGTTATGCGGATGAACTTCACAATTGGGAACAGTTTGAGGAATAGATCCGTTATATGTGCGGCAACCCGAGCAAAGATCAAGGCAACCGCCTACAAATTTATGAAAGTAAACAGAACCGGAATGAAACATTTCTGAGCTTTAAAATGGAAATCGAGCGACCTAAAAGACTTTTTACTACCCCATTTGACCAACAACGAATTTTTAAATGATTTAATATAGTACGCCACCTCATTATCGTTCGGAATTAGTAAAACAGTCAGTAAATTGCGAAGGTTGAAATACCACGCATACCGGATTGATGGCAACGATCCCAGTTTCAGGAATACTAATGGACAAAATAGACCGAATGCAATTCACAACATTGACGTAGAGAAGAAGAAAAACGAATCGTATAGCTCGGACTTGGAATCGGAAAATGTAAACGCCATAGGTAATAAATTTGATAAAGATAGAAAAAATAGAGATTCGGCAAAGTTGGTAGTAAAAGCTGGAAGAAGTCAGCAGGGAGATGCTAGAGAGACTTCTAGATTCTTACAAGTACTTGTGCACTTGTGTAGCAATTGTTCCGAAAGAAAAAGCCTGTTCTGCTATTGGTGTGGGACGCAGGGAAAGACAGTGGTCACGTGCAAAAACCATTCAATCTTATTCCACTTAGTTCTCAGTTCATTAATGCTTTGACGACACTGCCATTTACCTCTAGCTTCCTCTTCATATTAGTCCAAAATCTCTCTATCGGTCTGAGCTTGTTGGAATAATGAGCCTACCTACACGCGAATACACCCCTGTAGGAAACAACTACTACGATCTAAGTTCTGTGACATACCTTTTTAAATTGACTATCCTTTGTACTATTGAGTAATAAACAAAAGACATCAAAGTTAACAGTCTCCGCGTATTTTAATCGTTACTACGAATTCTGATTCCAAAGTATATTTCCGGTTCTATTCCGCTGTTAATCCGCCCACAGGTTATGGGCCCAGGATAGACCGAGCAAGCAATCGAGTTTGTTGGATTGGAAATCGTTTCCCGTTTATTTTCGTCGTGATTTGCGAAGTGCATTTGTTCCTGTGAACGGAGGAGGAAACGTAATGGCGGATACGTCAAAATTTGCCCTCCCGAAGTTGAATAACCAGAATTACCAATCCTGGAAATTCAAAATGGAAATGCTGCTTTTCCGTGAGGAGTTATGGGATGTAGTGTCTGGCACAAAACCGGAGACTGTGACTGCTGCTGCGTGGGCAAAAAGTGACACGAAAGCCCGTGCGACGATTGGTCTGTGCGTAGATGATAGCCAGACCAGTCTGATCAGAAATTGTATCTGTGCAAAAGACGCCTGGAAGGTGCTCAGAGATTACCATGATAAGGCATCGGAAGTCTATCTGCTGAAGAAGCTAACTCATTTGCAGCTTGTCGAAGGAGGAGATATGGAGGAGCATCTGCAGGAATTTACCGATTTGCTGCAGAGAATTGCTGATGTGGGAGATCCGATCCCCAGTAAGTGGCAAGTTGCAATGTTGTTGTGTTCGTTGCCAGAATCTTTCGATCCGTTGACGACGGCTCTTGAACAGCGGCCGAAGGAGGAATTAACGTTACCCGTGGTGAAGTCGAAGCTATTGGCTGAAGCGGAAAAACGACGCGAAAGGACGGAAGGTGCTGCTGCTGTTGGTGGAAAAGCTCTACGTACGTGGGAGAACCAGAAGAAAGGCGGTGGTAATCGTGGTGGTAGTGGAAGTAAGGAAACTCGTGTGTGCTACCACTGTAAAAACCTGGACACTTTAAGCGGTTTTGCCGAGCATTTCAGAAAGAGTGCGCTTCTGGAACTCCGAAGAAACCCGAAACAAACTATAATCCTAAGGACGATAAAGCGAAGCATGTTCGAAGTGTCGTTGAGGGACCCGTTGCGTGGGTCGCTGGTCAAGGTGAGCAGTGCAGCTGGTTTGTTGACAGTGGTGCATCACGGCACATGACAGGAAATCGAAAATTCTTCAAAACGCTAAAAACAACGACGGGATTGAGCGTAATGCTTGCGGATGGTGAAAAAGCAGAAGTAGCTGGTATCGGGACTGGAACCATCGTTGGCGTGAAAGGTGATAACAGTCCAACTGACATTGTTTTGTCCGATGTGTTGTTCGTCCCCAAGTTAGCAAGTGGGCTGGTATCAGTGAGTACGTTAGCGAGTAAGGCATTCCAAGTAGTATTTGTTGACAAGGGATGTGAGGTGCGCAATGCGAGAGGAGAAATTACAGCGGTTGCTGATCGATATGGCAGTCTTTATAAATTGCGCAGCCCTGAGCAAGCGATGGTCAGTTTTCAACCATCACATACGTTGGATTGTCAGCATACTTGGCATAGGCGGCTAGGACATCGTGACCCAGAAGTTGTCAAGGAAATGTTTACGAAAGGCCAAGTTAAAGGGATGCAGTTAGTGGATTGTGGAATCCGAACCACATGCCAGTGTTGCCTAGAGGGTAAGATGGTAAGAGCTCCATTTCCGAAACAGGTGAACCGTGGTGCTAAAGAGATGTTGGATCTAGTTCACACGGATGTCAGTGGTCCAATGACAACAACCCCAGTGGAAATCAGTATTTTTATCGTTTATTGACGATCACACTCGCATGGCATTTGTGTTTCTCTTGAGACGCAAGTCGGATGTTGCTGAGAAGATACGGGAGTTCGTGGAATTTTGCAAGACGCAGGTTGGAAAAACGCCACGTATTTTGCAATCTGATGGCGGTGGCGAATACATCGGAAGCAACGTACAGAAGTTCCTGAGAAGCGAAGGTATCATCAGCCAGCTCACAGCTCCGTATTCCCCCCAACAGAACGGGATAGCGGAAAGGCGCAATCGTTACCTCAAGGAGATGGCTCTATGCATGCTAGTGGAAGCGGGTCTGGAGCAAAAGTACTGGGGCGAAGCGATCCTGACGGCGGTGTACATCCAAAACCGTGTATCATCGAGGGCGATTGGAATGACTCCGTTTGAAAAGTGGTATGACAGGAAACCATCGATTCAGCATTTTAGGATTTTTGGCAGTGAAGCTTGGGTACGGATTCCAGCAGAAAAACGGAGGAAGATGGATGTCAAGGCACGTAAGCTCGTATTCGTGGGGTATTCTAATCAGCACAAAGCCTACCGCTTTCTCGACCCAGACACGGAATGCATTTGTATAAGTCGAGATGTGAAGTTTGTAGAAGGTGTTTCGATGTTGCAACCGAAGAAGAATGCTGTACAACTGAACAGAAATGCAGAAACGAATGCTGAGATGGAGTACTTCGAGGTGGAGTTGGATCCACTTCTCAAGCCGGATGAAGTTGCAAATGACCAGGAGGAGCAGGAGCTGCACGACTCTGATTCGACCGAAGATTACGAAAGCAGTGAGGAGCCACCGGTACAAGACGAAAATACAGAACAAACGATTCCCAAACGTAAAACTAGAGGTGTTCTTCCAGCTAAGCTACATGACTACGTTCTTGGAATGGCTGTTTGGGAGAATGATGAGCCGACGACCTACGAAGAAGCAACTACCTGTGGCGAAAAGAGTAAGTGGATTGACGCTATTAACGATGAATATCAATCGCTTATCTCAAATAACACGTGGGAATTGGTTGACCCCCCAGTGGACTGTAACATTATTGGTTGCAGGTGGATTTCTAAAAAAGAAGTTGGATGCAAACGGGCGGGTTGATCGTTTTAAGGCTCGGCTTGTCGCTCAGGGGTTTTCCCAGCGTTGTGGATGGGATTTTGAAGAAGTTGCTGCACCTGTTGCCATGCAATCCACATTGCGAGTTTTACTGACTATTGCCGGTCATAAGAAGTTACAGGTCAAACATCTTGACGTAAAGACAGCGTACCTGTATGGCACTCTTGACGAGACAATATACATGCAACAGCCTGTTGGTTTTGTTGCTGCTGGGAAAGAAAAACTCGTGTGTCGCTTGATCAAAAGCATGTATGGACTCAAGCAGGCGGCGAGAGTGTGGCACAAGACAGTGACACAGATTTTGCAGGAACTTGGTTTCGAACAATGCAGCGCTGATACATGTCTCTACAGAAAGTGCTTCAGTGATGGTGAATGGATCTATCTGCTTATTTATGTGGATGACATCCTTGTCGTGAGCAAGCTGGATGGAGAAATCGTGAAGGTCGAGGATTCGCTGAAGAAGAAGCTGCAGATAACGAAGCTTGGTGAAATCAACTTATTTCTTGGATTGCGGATTTGGAGAGATGCAGAGGGCTTCTTCCAGATAATGCAGGACCACTTCATTAGGAAGATAGTGACACGTTTTGGTTTGGAGGGTGCAAAGAGCTCTAAGTACCCTCTGGATACAAACTACTTCAAGATAAGGATCGACAGCAAGAAGTTGAAAGATAACGTCGATTACCACAAGCTCATCGGTTCACTGCTGTATTTATCCACTCACAGTCGGCCTGACATTGCTGCAAGCGTGAGCATTTTGAGCCGAACTGTAAGCTGTCCATCGGAGGTAGATTGGACAGAAGCAAAACGAATCGTTCGCTACCTGATCCACACAATCAACTATGCTTTGAGATTGGGTGGAAACGACAACAAGGAACTAGCATTGACGGGTTATTGTGACGCTGACTGGGCCGGTGACACTTCTGACCGGAAGTCCTGCAGTGGATACTTATTCCGTCTAGGAGGAGCAACCGTCTGTTGGACCAGCCGAAAGCAAAGCTGTGTTACAATGTCAACTATGGAGGCGGAGTATGTAGCTTTGTCTGAAGCTGTGCAGCAAGCAGTATGGATACGATCACTATTGGTGGATCTAAATGAAGAACAAACAAGGCCAACAGTAATCTACGAGGACAACAAAAGCTGTTTGGATTTTGCTGCTCTCGACTACCAGAACAAAAGATCCAAACATATTGACACGCGATACCACTACACCCGGGACCAATGTGCTTCTGGAACAATCTTGCTGCAGTATTGTCCGTCGCAAGAAATGGTTGCGGATATATTGACTAAACCACTAGGACCATTGAAAGTCAAGTCGTTTGCGTTTGAGATGGGTCTCATACCAACACCAGATCAAGGAGGAGTTCGCCAGGGCTGAATTCAAGAGGAGGAGTGTTTGAATAATGAGCCTACCTACACGCGAATACACCCCTGTAGGAAACAACTACTACGATCTAAGTTCTGTGACATACCTTTTTAAATTGACTATCCTTTGTACTATTGAGTAATAAACAAAAGACATCAAAGTTAACAGTCTCCGCGTATTTTAATCGTTACTACGAATTCTGATTCCAAAGTATATTTCCGGTTCTATTCCGCTGTTAATCCGCCCACAGAGCTGAGGACAGTTTGGTGGGTTGAGGCCTTTCGGTATAAACTTAATCCCGTTGGTTTCATACCACTGTTCACTGTGTTTTACTGTGATGACAGCTTGCAAGATCTGGCCAAAACATGACAGGTTCATTGTGGGATCTGATGAATGGCAATATTCGCTTTTGGAGACATTCCGTTCTGTACAGCTCTGAAATAAATGTCTTAAAGTTCTGTGAAGCTAGAATCCGGATTCACTTATTGTGTTGCAGCGGCATGGAAAGTGACCGCTGCAAGAATTATTTTACAGCAGTCTGTTTACCTAAACGCCTACCCACTTCTGGATCAACAATAGAAAAGGGCCCATCAACATTTGTAAACAAACACTCCTGAGCCCGTTTTCTCGCAAGCCGCTGGCTAATCACGCAAACCTACAGAATCATCGTGTAGGGGAAACTTTCCCCTACATGATGATGGTATTGGTTTGCGTGGGTGGCCTACGCTTTGCGAGGAAATAGGCTCAGAAGTGTTTGTTTACAAATGTTGATAGGCCCTTTTCTATTGTTGCTCCAGACTTTCTGTAGTAGGAATTTCACGGTGTTTCGTGCAGTCAAAAGTTATTCAAGATGGAAGCCGAGAAGAGAGAGAAAATTCTGTACACCCACGTTTATAATCCAACGTGGTTCGCAATAAAAATCTCAAAAACGTTGAAAATCGCCAAATAAACCGTGTATGATGTGCTCAAACTTTAAAGGGAGCGAAAGAGCGTGAATCGAGTGCCTCAAGGTAAGTTTCGTAGTGGAACATATGACCGCAAGCTGAACCAGAAGGTGTTGAGAACCGTCAGAGCAAACCCTGCAAAGAATTCGTTTGCGAACAGGATATCGTTCTAATCGAGCCTGTAAGCAACCAAACAGAACATTGAAACAAAGTTTCGTCACCAATACTCGAGCTCGGAAATTGTACCAGCAGGTTTTGACGAAGTACCAAGGATGCCTGCTCATCGACGATGAAACCTACGTCAAAATTGATTTTGACAGCTTTCTGGCCAAAATTTCTACATGGCGACGGCACGAGGAGATGTTCCTGCAAAGTTAAAGTTTGCTTTTATGGACGAATTTGCCAAAAAAAATTGATGATTTGGCAAGGAATATGTAGCTGCGGAGCAAAAACCAAAGTGTTCGTGACGAATAAGACGATGGACTCGAAGCTGAATGCCGCGCACTACCTTTCATTAAAGCCCATAAAGATCCCGTGAAGTTTTGGCTAGATTTGGCGAGTTGCCACTACAGCCGGGAAGTCATCCAGTGGTACCGCTATAATAACGTAGAATTAATCGATAAAACATAAATCCACCCAACTGCTCGTAGTTCCGGCCCATAGAGAGATTTTGAGCAATAATAAAGCGGAAGCTTGAGAAAAGTGGAAAAACGGCTCGGGACGCGACTCAGATGTGCAGCGTTTGATTGGAGGAATAAAGAAAAAAGTTAGAATTTTCATTAGAAATTAAATAAAATGATTTGTATTGATGTTGAAGTACAGCAAATTGCCTTCGTTTTGATGTATTAAACTTATTTGTACATCTATCCGTTACCGAGATACTGATGATTTTATTATTCCGGATTCAGAATGGACATATCTTTATCAGTGATGAAAATCTTGATCTTCCTACCACAGCTAGAGATGCCTTGCCAAATCATGTACTTACGTGCAAATTTATCGGCCAACACAAACTTGAATTTGGCAGGAACATCTCCCCGAGCCAAGTAAATTATTGTCCCGGTAGCTGTTTTAAATCGGCCTTTATATAGGTTTCAGCATCCATGAGGAGACAGCCATTGAATTTTGTCAACACCTGATCATACAGTTTTCTGGCACGGATTCTGACCATTGTTCTGCTTTTGATCCCTATTTGGTTGTCTACATGCATGGTATGACTTGAAGCCTTCCCGGAGATGAATCCGTTGCACGGTACTGCGTGCGGCGCGGAACTTTTTGGCCAAATCGGGGTTAAGGATGTAGGGTTTGCCTTAATGTTCTTGATGACTTTGTTCCGCAATTGACGGTTGACAGTACTTGCCGACGCTTGCTTTGAGGCATGCGGTTCGTCGACAAAGTTTCTCTGTAGTTTTCGAAACACGCCACACGGTATTTCGGGGAAAACCCAATACTTTAGCAAGTTTTGGCCCAGACCACGAAGGGTTTTCCAAGTGATTGCACACAATTATTTTTCTTCTTTCTCCTTCCATTTTGTATGTTTCTGAAACAAGTCCGAACTGCATGCAAAAAACTCCTGATGTGGAACACATAAGATGTCATAGTTTACAAATCCGACCACAATTACGACCGTCTCACTCCACATTTAGTGATTCCATTTCATGTCCAAGTGATGCAGCACTGGTTCATATCATGTTCACTAATTTAATATTTTATTGGCATATTGAATTTATTCCATATTTTGATACCTGATTCACTGCATACTCAAAGTGAAAGAGGCAATCAGAAACTGCGGCGGTTAATCAATACTCACTCTCAATTTACGGGACGGGTGGGTGAAAACAGTGGACATGCGAGACAACGCCAAATCGAGTAGAACGTCTGCCAATCTACTTAGAGGGGGATAGTTGTGGTGTATCGACACCACTGTCGTAAGTACCTAACTACGGTTGCTTAGGTGACAAACAGTAATCGCAGCAAACGCTCATCAAATGCAGCTATTAGGAAATTAATTATTAAGTCACGGAACCGTTGAAGGAAAATCTTCAGCTCGTCTAGGCAGACCTAGGGCATGTCGGACGGGCTCCAAACAACGAGGAGAATTTTCGAGCAAGATTGCTACTATGAATCGTCGTTTAGGAGTCAATTCAAAGGAATCCAGCCATGAGTAGCCTGCAGCGATTGTGGCACTGCACAACGGAGGAATTTCGACACGTCGCATTGCAATAAGAATGTGCGTTAGTCGAACCTTGGTTGTGAGATGCATAAAACGATTCAAGGAAAACCGTCCTTATAAGAATAACGTCCGATGTGGAAGGCCTCGGACTACAACTAAAAGGTAAGACAAGTACATACCGGTTCTAAGCAAAAGAGAGCGAACGCGTATCGCTACGGATATTCGCGAAGACTTAAACGCTGTAAGAAGCTCTTCTCTCCTCAACTTCTCGAGGTGGGATTAAAGAGTCGTGTTGTTGCAGAGGCTTCAGTTGGCAAAATACAACGAACATTGGATGAGCCAGTGGTCGAAGGTACTCTTTACCGATGAATCAAAATTCGACCTATTCAGCAGTAAAAGGAGAGTATTCGTCCGCCGTCTTCCCTGGTGAGTGAATGAATCCGAAATGTGTCGTACCCTCCGTCAAACACGGAGGAGAGTCGGCGCTAGTGTGAAATTCGTTTGCTAGATCTGATGATGTGGATTTAATCTATATAGACGAAATTCTTTAAAAACGAGAGCTATTAAAGGGCGAACACGAAATTATTGCGACACATTCAACAGGGCATAACTTTTTTACCATTGGGTAAAAATCAACCAAATTTTGCACACTTTCACATTGATGTGTATTGTTTGCATGCTGTCAAACTCGAAGTCGTGTTTTTCGATTCAAAGAAAATGGAGGTGAACCAACGCGAGTCGAGAGAACAAATTCTTTCCAAACACCTGGAATTTCCTGACCTGTCGCACCGGCCGTTGGGAAAAATGTTGAACATTCACCATTCAACCGTCTCCAGAGTGTTGAAGCGGTTCCAGGGGCGGTTGACGTTGGACCACGGCAAAGGAGCTGGAAGAAAACCGGGACCGGAGAACAAAAAGACGGAGGGAAAGGTGAAGCGGATGAGCAAATCCCAACATCTCAAGCTGTGATTTGGCTAAAAAGGTCGGCATGTCGCAGAGCTACGTCCAGAATGCAAAAAAGAGAGCTGGACTACATACATACAAGGTACACAACTTCCCAAACCGCGATGAGCGGCAACAATCGACGGCTAAAACTCGGTCACGGAAGCTCTACGAGAAGATGCTGACAAAATATGGCTGCTGTGTGATGGACGAAACGTATATAAAAGCCGATTTTAAGCAAACTCTGGGGTTGGAGTTTTTCACCGGCAAGAGCAAGTTCTATGTGGACGACAAATTTAAGAAGAAGAAAATGTCGAAGTTCACCTTCAAATATCTCATTTGGCAGGCCATCTGCTCTTGCGGACTGAAGAGTGAGCCTTTCGTGACAAAGGGCACAGTAAATGGCGAGATCTACAAATCTGAGTGCCTCGAGAAGCGCCTTTTGCCGTTCTTGCAGCAGCACGACGAAGCTCTGCTATTTTGGCCAGATTGGGCATCATGCCACTATTCTAAAAGTGTCCTGGAGTGGTATGAGGCCAATTCTGTCCATTTTGTTCCAAAGGACATGAATCCGCCAAACTGTCCGGAGCTGCGCCCGGTGGAGCAGTACTGGGCAATGATGAAGCGGGAACTTCGGAAGAGCAAGAAGACAGTCAAAGACGAGAAGGACATGTTAAGAAAATGGAAAAAAAACTGAGAAACTGGTACCGGATGACACTGTAAAGACTTTGATGGAGGGCATCAAGCGAAAATGCGTTCAATTTTACACTCAAGGCTCCATCGATTAACTTTTCTTTTGATTTTTTAAGTAAATATATGTATAAAACTACCCTAAAATTTTGGTTTGATTTTAAACATTATAAGAAAATTGGCATGACATTTTCGGTGTCGCAATAATTTCGTGTTCGCCCTTTACAGTGGGAAAGTCACGAGCCAGGAAACTGTACACCCAGATGCTGACGATGCCTCATCGTTTCATCATGGATGATGAGATTTACGTCAAGCCGGACTTCCGGCAGCTTCCGGGGCTACTGTTCTTTACCGCCCAGCACAAGTTTGATGTTCCGGAGGAAGTAAGGAAGCAGAAACTTTTAAAGTTTGCCTAGAAATACATGATTTGGCAAGCGATCTGCTCATGTAGCAAACGGAGTGCGGCGTTTGTGACTACCTGAACTGTAAATGGATAGATCTACCTCAAGGAGTGTCTACAAAAGCGTCTGCTTCCTCTGTTGAAGCAAAACGAGGGCCCTACGATCTTCTGGCCGAATCTAGCCTCGTGCCACTATTCAAATGCTGTCTATGAATTTCTATGAAAACAACGGGATCACTATCCCGGGATACCGAAGGACATGACCCCCTCCCCCGCTGTCAACACACTGAATCCGAAATGCATCGAAAAATATTTCACAGATAAAAAGAAAAAAGAAACGTTGGGTTTTCTGCATTATCTAATCCACAATAATGGGATATTTCATGTAAATTTAACGCCTGAATCTAGCCAATTGCATGAAAAATTGCAAACAACTTCGTTCTTTACGCTTTCTATAGCTTGGAATTAAACGAGGTGTAATTTTACGCGCTTGTTAAAATTAATTATTTTTTTCTGTGTAGACTATTATGAAGCAGGTATTACGGAAGCATTCCAAGAAAATAAAATCGGAGGATGACATGAAGAAAAAGTGGGATTACAGATGCCACCAGATGTTGTACAGAACCTTATGAGTAAAGTAAGCGTAAGGTGCGGGCGTATGGTTATGGTATTGAAGTTGAACGAAATAAATATTCCAAAAGCTTAGTAATAGCTTGTATATTATTGTCTGAAAATTTGAAAAGTGACCGATCGTTTTCTAGGTAATTTTCATCAGATTAATATCCGTGATGCAATTTGATGGGGGACACCCTTTATTTTTCAATTAAATGACAGTGGTTTCTAACTGCATCCATACATTCTGGGCTGTCTTTATTAGATTAATAGGGTCGCTGCGAGAGAAGGTAAATTGTCCAGATGGTAAGTAAACCAGATTTTCAGAGGCCTTCGCTAGTGTCATTTTCAATCCGCCCCATTTTTCTATGCACGAAACATCTATATCTCACGTTAATTTCTTCAAGATGGCCCTAGTTAACCCTCCGGGCAAGATAATTGAATTGCACCCATTGATCAACCATCTGCCAACTAATGGATTTTATATGATCATCAAGTGTTTAATCCGTTTGATGCTATGCGAAAAGTTCACTGCATTCTGTGGGCAGGCAGATCAATTGATTAATTGACATGGGTGACAATTATTTCATTAATTGATTGACCTGCAGTAGCCAGATCATAATCTGTCTTTGAAGCTTCTTAGAATTCCCATTGATCATAATAAAAACTATCTGCTATGTCGACTGAACGATTTCAACATAACAAACATACCAAAATGACGGCGAATGAACCTCAATAAGCAATCGACCTCTCCCTCAAACTGACACCTACGCCTCATTAGCCTAAGACGCATTCCTTCCCACCTTCAGAGCAAACGATTGCCATAAATGCATCCTCCGCCAGATCAGCTCTCAAAATGTGCTCCAGTTTCCCTTCTCGGCGCATTTCCTTCGTCTTCATTATGTGTTTACGGCTCCGTGGAGCGGTATTGTCCCGCGCATAAAATTCCTCAGAAACGCTAATTACCCACGTCTGCAGCAGAATGATGTGTCCCCGCGGAGAGTGCAATATTGGTGTTGCTGCTGGTGCGATTATTAAGAAGCCATAATTTCCCGCCCAAAAGACCCCTTGAGGCGAACAAAGGACACCAAAATCCAGTCCAGCGCGAAGCCATTAAAATCAGATTTGGGGTAGGCACTCGGCGGCTGCATGTTTGGATCGCGATTCGATCGTAAATTTTCCCTCAACCTCCGCACAATCGCTGGCAGTGGCGGCGGCGGCGGCGACGGCGACGACGACGACGACGACGACGACGACGCCGTTGAAAACCGAAGAGTGCGATTAAATTAGAGCTCTGAAAAGTGTAATTAAGAAATCGTTAAAGATACAAGTTTACTACTCATCGGCTGCCGTGATGTATGGGGGCCAGTTCGGGCGCGCTATTTTGGGCAGTCATAAAGATCCACTCGATCGCGCTGAGCCAAGGCGTTTGCAATGTATGCAAATTGGTGCTTTGAAAATCGATACGGTTTTCGTGGGCTGGGTTGCATATTTTCTTTTTTGATACGTCGAATTTGCTTAATCGTTCATTAGCCTACAGAAGGTGAATCAGGCTATTCATTTGTTTTGTTTACTTTAGAAATTTCAATAATTTATCCTGAAGTTTGCAGTAATCTTTCAAATCAGCGTGATATTTACGTGGTTTAACATGAACGAATCATTATCCAAATAATTAAAAAATCTCCTCAGGTGGTCTCCCGAAAACCGATCCCTTGTAAAGCACTTAACAATTATCCAAAATCCTCGCCACAGCCCGGAGAACTGTATTTCATTAGTTGAGTAATATAATCGCAAATTGATGTTTCTCTAAAAATTAATGTCCAATTACATTCGTTAAGATTATGTAAAATAACTCCAGCCAGAAAGACGAGCGACCAGCGAGCACGAAACCTCCGAACCCAACGTCGCCACTTTGGGCCTTATCGTTCGGACACGGCAACATATTGCACCCCTCGAAGCATGCGTTACATACGAAAGGCTGTTCTTGCAAACCGGGAGGAAAATCATCCTCTCCACCAGCATTGAATGCAAAGTAAGTTTGCGATAAGCGCGAGCCTTTTTCTTCCATCTTCAATGCATACGATCACTTTCCACTTATCGTCTGCCAATTAATTAAAGCAAATTACGCTCGAAATTGATAATGATTTCTCCTCGCTTCTGACCATAAATTTCCGATAATTAAATCTCTGTACGCTGCAGAGCCTAAGCCACTCGGTCGGTCGGTGCCCAGTGACCCCATTGTTGGCTGTACATTTTTCTTTTTTTCCTTATTTTAATTAATATCTCCATATATCCCGCGTTGAGCCCAGCATCAGACAAGTGGAATGCAACCTTGGACTGAACCCACCGAATTCCTCCGAACTCGAGCCACTCCAATTGGCGGCGGATCCTCAGCCATAGTTGTAGGTACTGCTTTCGCGATGCTATGCAAAAAAAAAAACTCGTTACTCATTTTCCTTCCTCCCATTTAGTCATCGTCAGTCGAGCTCCAGACCCAGAGAGCACCCTCGCATTTGCCTTCTAGCCTTCTAGTTTAATTGATTTCCCTGTCGAATCTTTAGTTTCGAGCCATAAATTACCGATCGCTGTCAAAATATTTAACTTGTCGGCTCTTTCTTGTGCCGAGTTGCCACGGGCTCTTCTCCTACGAGTGGGACTTGGAAGGCTTGGAAAATAGGCACCAAGATCCATATCCAATAGTCATCGATGGTTGCAGCTCAGTCGCGTCGGTGGAGATGTGAGATCATTTCTTTAACCTTCCACTGAAATGCGATTCTCACCGCAGCACTTCGTCATTCGGATGTCAGTTAGGAGAGCACGATATGGTATTACCTTCCTGGTGGGGAGTCAAACCGTACCGAGGGGTCCAAGCATGTAAATAAACATGGTAGTTTGAATCGACTTTTGATAGGATGACCATCCTAATGAAGTTCTTGGAACAAAGTATAAGTGCAAGCGCTCTGGTTGAGTGGTGAAAGTGAATTACCATCTATTTAACAACTAGCGGAACCCGGTGCGAGCCTTGCTACGCATGCAATAAAATTAATGAAAAGTTAAAAGAACTGACGCGTTTTTTTTTTATTGTATTTGGTAAATGTTTTCGTTTGCTAATATGTGTAATTCCTGCAAAAAAAAACGAAGGATCTTGTTTTTAATTTAACCCTTGGACCGATAATTTCTTCCGGTTTTTCTTTCTGTGTAGAAGCATTTTATAGACCAAACATTTATCTTTAAACGAAGCCGTATCCTGTCAGTTTGAACGAAATTATCTATTACATAACCTTTGATTAACTTCTTGTGCATAAATTAGCATTGAGAGTAACTCTAACCCATCCCCCATTCTTGACTAAGAAGTGGTTAAATGTCTATCAGAACATACTGCTTTCCCGAGAAATACACATTTTCTGTCTCAGTTGCATGAATAATTCTCATCTTTGGTTCAAATTTCTGTTTCTTTTGTTTGAGAGCCCCACCCCCTCCAGAAGGAAGGGTCTCCGAACCACCTAAGAAAAAAATCTTGCCTAAAAACCCCCACATGCCAAATTTGTTTTAATTTTCTTAATTAGTACTCGAGGTTTGCTGAAATTTGTGTTTAATTTGTATAGAAGCCCCCCCCCCCATCAAGCGGGGAAATAACTTCGAACAATCATAAGAACCTTCTCCGGCCCCAAAAACCCCTACTTATAAATTTTTATAACAGTAGGGATAATTCTCATGTTTGGTTGACATTTGTGTCTAATTTGTATGAAAGCCCACCCCTTCTAGAGAGGAAACGACTCACAAACCACAATAGAAACATTTCTTGCCTTCAAAAACCCCCACGTATAAAATTTGGTTCCATTTGCTTGATTAGTTCTTGAGTTATGCAGAAATTTGTGTTTCATGGGTGTGGAAGCCCCTCACCCCCCCCCCCCCCCTCCGTCCCCCATCATAAGAACCTTCCCCGATCACAAAAATTCCTGCATACAAATAATCATACCATTAGGGATCATGCTCATGTTTAGTTGAAGTTTGTGTTTTATTTGTATGGAAACCCCCCTTTTAGACGGGGGAGGAGTCTCGATCCATTATGAGAATCTTCTCCGGCGTCAAAAACTCCTGCATAAAAATTTCACAACAGTAGGGATAATTTGTGTTTTAATTGTATGAGAGATCCCTCCCACCTCCACCTTCAAAGAGGGTACGGGTTTCAAACCACCGTAGAAACACTTCTTGGTTTCAAAAACTTCCACATGCCAAATTTGGTTCCATTGGCTTGATTAGCTCCCAAGTTATGCAAAAAAAATCTGTTTCATTTGGGGTAAAGTTCCTGATAGGGGAAGGGGTCTCGAATCACCAAGAAACATTTCTTTCCTCCGAAAACCCCTAAATGCCAAATTTCGTTCCCTTTGCTTGGTTAGTTCTCGAGTTATGCAGAAATTTGTGTTTCATTTTTATGGAGACCCCCTTTTCCAGAGGAATGAGGGGTTTCAAAACACCCTAAAAACTTTTCTTTCTTTCATACATTCGCCCATGATAAATTTGGTTCCATTTACTTGATTACTTCTCGAGTTCTGCAGAAATTTGTTCTTTTATTTGCATGGGAACCCCCCTTTCTAGATGCGGGAGTGACTACCATAAGATCCTTTTTCGGACCTAGGAACCACTGCATACAAATGTGCGCAGCAGTAGGGATAATTCTCATGTTTGGATAAAATTTGTGTTTCATTTGTATGCTAGACCCCCTTTCCAGAGAGGGGAGGGGCCTTGAACCACCATAGAAACATTACTTGCCTTCAAAAGCTCGTCCATGTCAAATTTGGTTCCATTTGTTTGATTAGTTCTCGAGTTATGCAGAAAATTGTGTTAAATTTGTATGGGAGCTTCCCTTTCCAGAGAGGGGAGGGGCCTTGAACTACAATAGAAATATTACTTGTTTTTAAAAGCTCGTTCATGCCAAATTTGGTTCCATTTGCTTGGTTAGTCCTCGAGTTATGCAGAAATTAGTGTTTCATTTGTATGAGAGCCCCCCTTTTTAGAGACGGGAGGGGTCTCTAAATGTCATAAAAACCTTCTTCTTCCGCAAAAATCCCTCTAGGCAAAATTTCGCGCCGATCGGTTCAGTAGTGTCCGAGTCTATACAGTTCAGACAGACAGAAATTCATATTTATATATATATATATATATATATATATATATATATATATATATATATATATATACATATATATATATATATATATATATATATATATATATATATATATATATATATATATATATATATATATATATATATATATATATATATATATATATATATATATATATATATATATATATATATATATATATATATATATATATATATATATAGACTGGCTGACCCGGTGCGAGCGTTGCTACGGCAACTCCGAACAGACAAAAATTCATTTTAATGAAGGGTGATACGGTCAAAATTTGGTCAAGGGAAAACGCGTGTAAATCGGTGAAAACGTTTATTTAAAAAATCAAATTAAATTTCTTTTTCAAGTTCAATTAGTATAAAATTCAGGAAAAATATTCAGTTAGGCTTCCGCTTTTCCAAATCCGAATTGCCGGGCCTTACGCTTGACCCCTGCCATCAGATTTTGTACAGCCACCTGGTCCACCTTCTTCGCCGCAGAAAGCCAGTTTGCCTTGAACTGCTGCTCGTCCTTAGCAGTTTTTTTGGTCTTCTTTAGGTTCCGCTTGACAATAGCCATTGGCGTAACTACTGGGGGTGCCTAGGGGGCCAGGCCCCCCCCAGGATTCTGTAGGCCCCCCCCAGGATTTTTTCCTAATATATTTCTAATTTGAAATGAAACACTATTCATAATTTCTAACGAATTGTAGGGTTTTTTTAGTTTTTGTACTTTGCTTTCTCCAGAAATTGTTTGAACGAGTTACTATTTCTGAAGGAGTAAAGTGCACATACCCTCTTCCCCACACTTTTATTATATCCCACTGTACCTTATAGGATAAAAATTCGGTACATATATCAAGAAAACCATAGTTAACGACCATTAGATCCATGAGAATTCCGATATATCAACATTACTTCCATTTGCTAGAACCAAAGATGTGAAGAGAAAGTATCGATAGGTCCTAAAGCGCTCGGCAGGTTATGTAATTGAATAGAATTAGTTTGAAATTGAGCATACGGTTTTTGTTAAGCAGTATTTAGAAACAAACGTGCTTGATCGTGCTCCAATACCATCAAATGCACATTGTGGTTCTTGCGATGTTAAATCTCTGTTTTTACACTCCCTAAAGACCACATGTGATGGAAGCCAAATTCCAATTAGAGGTTTTTGAAAACACAACTTCTCATTTTTACCAGTAGTGGTTTTTCTCGTCGTTGTTTACTTAACAACCTCGCAGAGAAACCCGGTAAGATGTCGTATGCTGATCCTCTTAACAGCATGTTTTGGCGGAAACCCAATCATTGAATATATACACTATTAATTTTTTTTTCTAAATGCGTTTGCTTCGAAACACTGCTTAAAAAAAGCCCAACGCCTGTGCCCTAAACAATTCTTAATTTTAATAATTCAATTCTATTAATATTAAAACCACTAGACCCATAACTAAAATAATAGCGACAGTTAAATGTAGAGCCTGCTATGTTGAAACATAAGATTTGAAACACTTTTCTGTGTACGTATTTTAATTTTATTATTCAAAAAGGTTTTACAATAATGAGTTTTGTTTATAAGCGCATTTTAGAATTCACGGTATTATTTTCTCTTGTACGAACAATTTAGTAGAGTATAGACTCCCCACATTGATTAAAAGTTTCGAAGCTAACGAATGTCCATAAGCAAAATATGGAGAAAGAAGTTTATTCATTAACGATAATATTTTCGAAAATGTAGCTTTCCCAAGTAACAATTCAAATGCAAATTGGTTTTATTCATGTTCTATGGTAGTTTTATAAAAGCATTATGGAGATCATCTGGTTTTATCAGGGCATTTTCCAAGTTAAGGTGATTGTAATTGATTAACAGTTCTTAGGAGTGATTAAAGAACACTTGAAGAAACCTCCATAAAACTACATCATTTATAAGTGTAATTCACCTTATAAGTAATTTTATAAGATACTTGATTCCCCTCTCAAGACATCGTTTCGCAACTTTCATAAAACCTGATAAAAGTTTTGAAAAAGTTTATATGACATTCTTCTTTAAGATAAATGTATCTTGAAAATGCTGCCATAAAACGCTCTTAGAACCATTTGATTTCGAATAAGAGCACATACTCTTGAGAAAGAACACTATGTGAATAGTAAACAAACTGGACGATGGACGCCCATAGGTGAAAGAAAATATAAAATAGTAGATCGTTCAAGTGGAAATTCAATAAAACCTATCCAATATATTGAGTACTCCTTCATATCAGCCATCAACGACCAATATTTTTTTACCATCGCTAGATTCCATTGGTTTTGCAGCCTACTGAGACTTATCAGAAGGGTCTATGCGTTAAGCGTCCTATTTTTGTAACGAATCAAATTAAATGGTCAATGTGTCGGCAGTTGAAAACCGAAAAACATAACTCTTGATAAACCTAACGTCCCAGGTAGTGCGTTATCGCAATGCGTTATCGTATTTCCACCACCGTTAAATCTAACGTCGGAAGTAGTGCGCTGGAATCGCTCAGTGATCTACTACACAGCGCACTTCTTCCGACGTTAGGTTAAGCATATAGATCAAGAAGAAAAATCATGTTTCGCTCAACAGATGTTTCCGCCATAGAGGCAATAATACTATCTGTTATTATTCCCAAAACCATTGTCAGCATATTCAAGTTAATTTTTTTATCGACTTCCGCTGGTGAATAAAAAACAATAAATTATAAGCTGTAATTATGACTAAGAAAAACAATTATGCATAGGCACTTTTGATTTGCACGTTCACATTTTCTTTGTTTATGATGTGCCTTTTTCACACTGATCTTATGGCTATATTATGAAAGCATTGTTTACCTTTAGCAATTCAAACAAGTTTTATTCAAACGTAACTTATCGTTTTCAAGAACAGAAAAAATAAATATGAACTTATCGCGCTCCTCAAAAAATCTGTTACTCTTGTGCAAGCAATATAAGTTTTGTTTGCGTTTTATGATAGTTTTCGATAAAACCATTGAAAAATGGCAAGCGTGGCTATTCTGGATTCCTCGGAATTGTAGTCATTTTCATAAGTATGCAACAAAACTCTAATTTTTCCAATAGTACGAACAAACAATGCTGTTTAAAATACATTTTGAAACATAAAATGGATTGTAGACACAATTTATTCAAGATCTAACAATTCATCAGCCTTTTCACCTAATAGTTAAATTTTCTACTATTTGTTTTATTTTTTAAATAAGTCAGTGTTCTAGCAATAATTCAGAGGCGCATTAGAATTTTCGAACTTTTATGTTATGAAACACCAATAAACTGAATGTCGCATGAAAAATTCATCAAACGCAGGCAAAAAGGAGATGCATTTATGGTCACCTTGACAATTAATTTACATACGTATCCACTTTGGAAGAGAAATATAGTAGCTTCTACTCAACTATAAACAAAAAAAAAGTCCCCATTTAGCAGAACGGAATCTTCGAAGCATATTTGTGACAGACTGGAAGTATTCTTAAAGAGGAAAATTATAAAACTATCAAAACTTGTTTTAGTTTTATCATAGTTTTAAGTATGTCTTGAATGTCATTACAAGTATGCACCGATAAAACTATCAAGTTTTAAGCGAACCTTGGGAAATAGTCTTGAGAACCTCCTGTTGTATGGGCCTTTTGGAACATAAGAGGGTTTTATGGCTGTTTTATCGATGTTATGTAGAATATCTAGCTTTATGCGTGGTTTTATCAAATGAGTCTTGAAAACTTCTTCAAGTGTACCTTAAAATTGAATTTGTTACTTGGGTTAGAAGTAAGGTAAACATGTAATCAGGTAAATTTCTGAAATCATAACATTTATTGAGGTTGACTTCAGTACCAGTAGTAGTCGATATAGATTGCATAATGGGTCTGTATGTCAGATTTTATCAAAATTCACTTCGCATTTATTATAACTGTTGTCTAACATTTATACTTAAGATTTCTTTAAAGGATTTGATTTTCAATCAAAAGGTTCTATTTTTGGCTGAAATAGTTCCTAGTAAACAGTGGTGGCCAATATAATCAATACATCTACAGTTTTTCATACAAAACAGTCATATTTGACACTCTCTATGTCTAGACAATAGAAGTAACCTGAATTTCAAACTGTGTTGAATTTATAAACTGTGCTTCAAAGTCTTTAGAATTACCACCATATTTGAAAACTTTATTTACTCACCAATGTTTGAAAATTTTATAACCATTTATTTTCTTTTTCAAATTAGTTTATTTCAAAAGAATAAATATTTTGCCAAAGAACCCATTCTTGTTCAACTTTTCAATTTAAAATTATTTAAAAACTAATTTTTGGCCAAACCTTCTAACAAGGCAAATCTGATGCCATTATGTAGACTGTACTTGAAAATTTAAAAATTCAAAAGGGTGCATTTGTTATTTTCCCTAAACTGTAGTTGTTAATCTCTTTTGCTATACCTTCATAAAATTTCGAAAAATTTCCATGGAATTTCGATGCCCTAGAATACTATCAATCTCAAACAAAATCCTAAGTTTTACCTCAAATTCCCTATGGATATTTCTTTCGAACGGCCGTGAAGTTCTCAATAGGTTTTGATGAAATAAACCTCGGAAATCTCCTTCAAAATTTTTTAACTCTCCTTAGAAATTTAGCTCGATATAACTTATAAATTTTCATTGTATTGTTCATAGTATTCCACTTTAAAACAAACTTGGTTGATGATTTGCTCACAGATCTTTCAAAGAGTTATTCAATAAGAAACTTAAATTGAATTCCATTGAATGGCTTTAAAATATCCACATTGTAGAAACCGAAAAATAATCTCTGAATTTTTAAATTACTGTTTTTTTTTTTAATTCCTTTATTATCAAGATTTTCAGCCCTGGGCTGGTTCATCTCCCGTCGTAGTCGCTCAAATAACTTTTGGGTATGTTTCGTAACTTTGTCCGGGGTGAGATTTGAACTCGTGACTTTGGCGTGAGAGGTGTGGATGTTACCCACTGTTTTTTTTAACTACTGTTACTGTTACCTGTTCTTTTTATTCAGTGATATTTTTACTGCAGATAAATTCAGTTAGTATAATTCAAGAAGTAAAACTGCTATGTTTAGAAAGATTGCATTTTCATTTTATCTAACAATTGATTTACAGAGCTCCGTACAATCTTGACAAACGAACAAAATGAAATACACCCAAAATAAAAAAGCAAGATTGTAATGCAATTTCGCATGATTTGGTTTCATTTCTCGTAATGGATCGCAACTTGGAGAAAGAAAGCAACATTGGTCGTGGGCAAAAAAGCAACACATCAATTCGATTAGAAAAATTCAATGTGTGCGTGATGTTGTACAGTTGATTAGTAGTAGTAAATTCAATGGCGCCCAAAAAAAAAAGATTACCATCCGCTACCGAGAGTCGAACCGCGACCGTCAGCATGACGGCTCTTCATTGTAACCATCCAGTCACCACAACAAGTTGACATTGTTGGAATAAAAGTCCTACAGTTTCTTCGGTTTTTGAGGCACTCAACGTTACAACAATGAAGCAAATTTCGGTCGCACACACTTACATGGCTTCGTTTATTTCATAAAACGCATGGTGACCTGATGAGAGGGAGATGGGAGTGTGATGACGAGTGCAGATAAAAATAGAACACTTGACAGCGGAATAGCAACAGTGGCAAATGTCGTAGCGGCGTTCTGTGCCATTGTCTCACCCATATTGAGAAGTTGTTGACGGTTGAACAAAACCCAACGGTTGCTGCGATTGTCGAGGCACTAGGCACACAGCGATAACCACTTGCACACACTTGCATGGCTTTGTTTATACCATAAAATGCTTTGTAGAACATGATGGGCAAATTTGCCTTTTCAGAATCATGCGGATTTCTCAAGATATGATTGTAAAAACTGCAAAATTGCAATTTTGCATTTTTTGCTACAATTTCAACTTTTGGGTGTATGAAAAAATTAAGAGATAGGTAGGTATATCCTAATACTTCAGATATTTGTTTTTTTTTCAAGAAAACATAATCGTGGAACAGGTTCCAGGTTTTTTCCATTTTTTACATCATTTTAATAGTTATTTTGTAAAAAAATATATTGGAAACCCTGACCACGGGTATTAAGGACAACATCATACCCTAGATATTTTCAGAGTTTTTTGTAAGGAGCAACTTTAAGCTTATAGCTGCATATCAAAACGCTCAATTTGAAAATATCACTTGTCATACAAAAACCAAAGGACCGCAATTATATTGACAACATATTTACTTCTCCACTGTTCTTTCAGAACACCAAGAATTTAGATTCCAATCATCTAACGTTGATAATTCCGGAACTGTTGAAAGCAACGCTAGTGTTCTTCCTCAACTAGCAACTCCATCAGCTTCATCGGAAAACGGTCGTTCTCATCTACGTTGGAATACAGTCGTAGCAATGATAAAGTGTTCTGCTATGTTTGCTGCTTTTTTTTGCGCAAAGGCTTTGCGAAAACAAAATGAAAAATTTATTTGCACTATTTTCAATAATTGGAGAAAACTAGGCGAGAAAATAAAAGCTCATGACGATACTACATTGCATAAGGAATGCTTCGAAAAATATTTACTTCACAAGCAATCGTTGTCATCTAGAAATGTACACGAAAAACGTTTAAAAGCAATGGAAGAGCAATAGCAACATTATAGAGAAACGTTAAGAAGCTGAAGGAAGTTGTGAAGGAGGAGTATCTACCGACAAAATTTTGAAGATTTTAAACGCGTTATCCAAATTAATCTAAATTTTAATATTAATTTAAAATGTTCATTGACTCAATGTTGTTCTTTGAAGTTTTAATATATTCAGTTCAAACTTGACTCTATATAGAGTCAGGTCTATTCTGTGCCTCGGTTAGTGGAGATGCCTTAAAAGAATCGAGTAAGGTGACTACAGTAACCTCGTGTGAGTCCATTCTCAATGTGATCCACACGGAATAATACGAGGCTTATATTCACCACACTCGATTCTTTTAAGACATCTCAACTCATCGAGGCGCAGAATAGACCTAATTATTCGATTAAACTTGTTTTGATTTATCAATTAAACTAACCTGTCCCCAACAATTACGCTACTTTCTTCGCTCTTCTCAATATTTCTATAATCAAAAAATCTTCGG
>JASCZW010002487.1:0-17706 GCA_034211315.2 Aedes japonicus
CACCTGCTGCCCTCCCTGCGGTCTCACGGAGATGAGACGCGTGGCCGATGTTAGACTGGCACAGAGATAATAATGTTGTTTTTGTGCCAAAAGACTTGAACCCACCGAACTCGAGGAAACTTCGTTCGATTTAGAAGTTTTGGGCCATTATCAAGGCCAAGCTTTGTAAAACACCTGAAGTATTCAAAAATTTCCAAATTTATATTTGAGTCGATTCACTACGAGATTCCATTTAATTGCAAGAAGATAAAGAGACTTTACAAATGTAGTGAAAACTATACTGCATGCCTTTAAACCCGAAAAAGTGTATTGATGTCACATTTTCGAGAAGAAATATCCTAGATCTTGAATACTATGTTTGATTTCTCCCGCACAATCGTCATAAAGAGTTACCGCCACTGGATTGCGACTAAAATGACCCTAAAAGATGTTACATAACTCGATTTGTAATAAGTGTCTTGCCAACTCTAGAAACTGTACAGAGTGTGCTGCCATCTCATAATTTTGGAATAAATCTACTATTGTCTTCATTTACTCCTGGGCTGGTACTCCACTTTAGAGAGTTTGGAGCCTTGTCAAATATCATAAGTAAAGCTCACTAATTTCGGATTAATTTACCGTGCGACGAAAAATTTTCAAGACGTCTTCTGTCTCAAGCCGCTTTATTGTTCGTTGGTGATATTGCAATATGCTTCTCTGGTCTGGAATAAAGTCAACGCCATTTCATTCCATACCCTCTTCGTAAACTGCCTTGGAGGAACCCTATCGACCTCCCAAATAATGAGAACCGCTGGCTTATGATCCATTTGGACACTCCTCAGAATCATCGTGAAGCCACTAAAGCAGCTAACGAACTACTTTACTGTCCTTTCAAATACACTTTTACTGCTAGCCTGTATTCAACTCCAGACCCGCTTACTTATCACCGGCCTTCTCAGCGTTTCCCTGAGCAAAACCGTCTACGAGACAAATCTAGAATCTGACCAATACTTTGCTCGTCTACGTTCAATTTTAATACGTCGCGGAACTATACAGGAAAACAGTTCTTTGTAGTGTTAGGATACGTTTTTTTGTGTTTTCCTATCGGCGACCATTTTTGTGTGTTTTATTTTTTTCGAGGACAGTCTATAGAAAAAGCTAACCTTATAGCCCAAGATGCATATTTCGTCTGCGATGCTAATATTTAAGTGCGTGTAAGTATGTTTGTTTTTGGAAGGTTTAAAAAGCTTCAAAAGTCTGGCCTTTAGTTTTGAGACTCACGAAAGTCCCGTTACGACTCGTTTTCGTGCTCAAGGGGACCCTCCCCTGGATTCAGGCAAAAATAAGGCAAAGTTTGTATTTTTTTTTTGTGGGAGAATGAAAAGGCGTACGAACTTTCAGTTTCGACGATTAAATTCGATTATTATTCAAGATTCAAAGAGATAAAAAAATGGTGAAAACTCAAAATGGCGGCTACAAAATGGCGATTTCTCGAAACCATGTTTTTCAATCTAACTTCAAGCCCCGGGCTTGATCTATACCACGGTGAAGCGACAACTTCGGAAAGCGGCTTTCCTCATGCACTTCTCTTCTGCTCTCTTCTTTAACTGCTCACATGCGCCCTTCTGTTAGCGGCCGTTACGTGAACCCATCGAGACGTGTACCGATGTGGACTAGCCGACAGTTATGACATGCTCTTCTTTGCAGCCCCCCTCGTGGGACACTACTATGGATCGCGATGCCCACTCTACTCAGCAAGTTCTCGAAGGAACGGAAAGTTCCCCGGCAACGAAAGGTCTCGGATTCCGTATTTCGGAAAGCTCGGATTCGCGAGTTGTACTCATGGACTTCTACCAGTCTTAACGGAACCAGGGTTGCTGGACCGCTGTTCTTTTCTCCACTTACTCTGCAACTCCAACAGTATTTGAATTACATCTCCCAACGGGCTTCTTTTAATCTAGGGCATTCGAAAACGACGTCCTCCGGTGTTACCTCCACATTCTGGATAGACGGGTGACGTTGTACATCCAAACTTATGTAGATATTTCCTGAAACAACCATACTCAGACAGGAACTGTGTCAGGTAGAAGTTCATCTCTCCATGTCTCCTGTTCATGCATGTCGTCAAACTTGGAATGAGTCTGTACGTATATTACTGTTTGCCGCTGTGTTCCACTCCTGCTGCCATTTGGCCAAAGACTCCGCTCTCAGGATCTTCCGTACTGCTGAAGTTTCTCTTCGCCTGTAGCATTCGTTATTCCGGTTATTCCGATAGGCATAATTCGTTTGTTTGGTTGCCAACACAGTAACCCACGTCCGATCCATTGCCATACGAGAATCTTCTAGCCAAAATTTTCCACCTCTAATGATTTTTTGGAGATGCTCACATCTTCGCCGATAACTTTGACGTAAAATTGAAATCCTGGAAACGTGTTGGAGTCCTTGTTTTGGGAAAGACTAACTGTAGTTATGCTCTTTGCATCCAGTTCTCAATCATGTTAACTGATGCGGTCGCCAACATTTTCACCTCTTCCAGCGATTCGCCTGACATCGTCAAAACCAACGATCTCGACTCTTTCCGGCAACCGAAAAGCCGAGAATGGAACGTTGTGACTTCTGCCTCACGTCAGTGTCGTAAACCAGGAACCTTCATTCTGTGCAGCGCTTCATCTATCATTATCACAACACAATAACTCGTCCCTTTTCGCTTCTGTTTGGACGTCTTTTCCGCTTTCTCAACTACCGCTCGGGTAGTATCTACCGTTGATCTCGCTTTCCATAAAACCAAACTGGATCTCCGACAGACCAAGCGTGCTCCATACACTTTTTTCAGCGATTTTTTCTGCTCGGTTCGGCATACCAACTCGGAGAATAATTCTGCACAAATGGTTTTCCGAAAAATTGATGTTTCTAGAACTGTCAACAAGCGGGAAGTGTACTAACTCGGCGGTGTTCAAGATAGTGAAGAAGTTTGGAGAAACATGTTCTCTTGAAAAAATACTAAAATCTGGACGCCAAAAGGGGACATTGGCCCAAAAAATAGTCACACAAACCGTGCTCCATTTATGAAATAGTCAAAAAATTGAACATTAGCGTCTGAACTGTGTAGAATATCATAAAGTGTAGCCATATTAGATCCTATTAGAAGCAGAGAGCACCCAAAAGGACGGATTCTTAGAGAGCTTCGTCGAAAATGCGGTCACGGAACTTGTATGACACTCTCCTCCTAAAGCCGAACCGGTGCCTTTTGATGGGCGACAAGACGTACGTCAAAGTGGACACCAGTACACTATCGGGGCCGCAATTTTTCAACGCTAAGCTGAGGACAGCTGTGCCTGATGATGACGATACATCCAAACCGAAAAATTTGGGAACAAGGTTTTGGTTTGGCAAACCATTTCTCCTGTGGCTTGAAGAGTTCTTAGTATTACACAACGGGCACAATCAACGGTGAAAATTACAGAACAGAATGCATCAAAAAACGACTTCTACTCATCTACCAAAAGCATACGGATTTTAAATTGTTTTGGCTGGATCTGGTATCAGCTTACTACACACCTGTCACGTTGGAGATGCTCAAGAAAGAAAAAGTTGATTTTGTCGAAAATACTGGGCAATAATTAAGTAGAATCTTAAGAAAGCTGGAAGAAAACCAAGCTCTGTTAACTGCTTTAAAAAATGTTTTTGGAACTGAACATTTACCTTTGACAAACAGGTGTCCACTTTCCATAATGACAGTCCTTAGAGCATCATTTGTGCACAATCTGTTTACGCTTTCCGGAAGAGAAATGCAAAATCCCTATTTTCCGACAGACAAAATACTTGATCAACAATAGAATAGGACCTATCTACATTTTTTTTAAAACGCTTCTGAGCACTTTTGCTCGCAAGTCGACAAGACAAGAATGCGTAAAAGTCGGTAAAAATACCGAAAAAAGCAAAAAAGTGCAGATACTGAAATTATCGGTAAACATGGATTACCGAAATTTCAGGAATGTTGGAAAGATTGAAAAAACGTTGATAATTACTTAATTTTTTACAGTTATTTTTACCGAAATTGTTTGCAGCCCAGTGAAAGCATTTTAAACCCAATTCAGGTATAATATGACGATAAAATATGTTAATTCGCTATACACAACAAATAAAGTAAAATCAATACTTAAGGTGGGGATGAAGGCGCCTCGACCCACCTTTCGGTATTACGTCAGGGAGGGGGCTGGTGTGCTTTACGCACCCCTGTGTCCAATTACATAGATCTCTAGTGACGCTGATTCGATCGAAATGCTCCTGGATCCAAGCAGGGTTCGGGACTTCCGTCGCCGGCCAGATCGTCCGCGATGTCCCTACCCGACTACTAACGGTATCTACCGAACTTCGCGTCATATGGTCCTTCCTCAGATCGAGAAAGCCTGGGCCTGGACCGGGTTTGGAAGGTCTGGGAGTGCGGCATTACCCCAGATCGTCCCTGTTCCCCATGTCACAACCGCTTACGGCTTCCTGGCGGATCCCGCGCCATATGGCACTTCCTCCGTTCTTGTTCGCTTAGCCGTTAAGGGCAGTCGTTTCGTTTGTTAACCATTGCGGATAGGCCCTTTACTATTGTTGATCTAGATTTGTTAATCAGAATGTAAACAAAGACACAAGGTGAAAATCAGCTGGCATACACGGTAGGAATCGAAAACCCATTAATGGGTAAAATTTACCCGATTTTCGAACCTGTATGCAGCTGTCAAAAAATGCGTTTATAAAAAAAAAGAAAAAGAGTAAATTAATGTAAATACAACCCATTTGGATAATTAGTTATTGAATAAAATATAACTACTTCTTAGAAATATTTCAAGTTTTCTTTTGTTAGCTCCTGCCATCCATCTTCAACCTCTCATCAGTTTTCCAAAAGTGATTGACTATGGATTGACCCCTTTTTTCAAAATTTCGTAAAAAAATTCTACTATTCGCTTGCCTGCATGGTATGTAGGACTAGTTGTTATAAATATGTACGGTTGAAGAATAATTCTTCATATTGCATGTCTGAAAGAGCGCAGCTGGACACTGGACAGACTCCATCCAAGGTTATGTTGATAGGCTAAAAACCCATGTTAAACATGACCATAACCATATCTGTAAATTGTGTGGCACTGTGAGGGGAATAAAAGCTAAGGTTTAATAAAAATTAATACTTACGTTTTTGCCTTATGCGGTAGGAAACAGTAACCCATTAATGGGTATTTTTTTACGTTTATGCTTTATACTCATAAATGAGTAAGTCGAGTTGGCCCATTTAATGAGATGAGTGAAATTTTACCCAGGATGGGTTTTTCAATCTTACAGTGTACGTCATTCGATTTCGTGTAGAAACCGTGCTTATATTTTCTGGAACACCCTACTACAAGAAGATAGGAAGAGTTGGTTTTCAACTTATGGAATAGATTCCTTCCTGGTTATTCCTTATTATGGCTTATGGGAGTCCCACATCATCCCCATAACTGTTTCTTCATTTCTTTAGCTTACTGGTCATCACATTTAAGTTTATTGCTTTTCCCTCACTATCACAGTTATCAATTGAGAGCTTCCGATACCTCTTGAATGCATTGCTTTAGTATAATCGTATATCATGCTCTGGGGTCAAGAGTCATTCCATGACCAGATCGGTAGTCCAAAACACCCTGTTGCCATCACGTTTACCGTATAGAACCGTCATTTGATTGTTTGCGATTAAACCAGAATAGCCCATTACTTCCAAATTATGTTAGATTTGTATTGAATTAAATCATCCCATTCCAATCCGTATTCTGAAAAACCAAATCGACATAGCAAGCGGGGAAAATCGGCTTGAAACCCGTTAAATCGGCTCATCTGGCAACGACTTCTGATGCACACGGAAACCAATCGACCAACTGCCTGGCAAAGTCAGATGACGAGCCGAGATTGAGTTTTCGCTTGTCGCATTAAAAAATGCGTTCCGTCTGGGCTGTGAAAATAAGCAAAGAAGGATCAACGCTGTTGATCCGGGGCGAGAATGGCTGATGACTCAAGCCGATCGGCGGGGAAGCTTCTTTATTTTGGATCTCGTCGACGACAGTGCGTGGCAACATCGCGGAAGGATTAATGCGCGAAATGCTTTTTAATATCAGGCAGAGTCAGTCAGCCAGTCTGTGAGCTGGAGGGGGCGAGTTAAATAGGCTGGCGGAAAGGCTGGGGATTAGCCATTCGAGACGATCCATTAGTGATGGGTTTTATTTTACATTGCTTTGGCAGGATTTTTGTGTAGATGGGCGGCGAAATGAAAACGAGAGTGAGTCACAATTTTGCATTTTAGAGTATAAAGTATACTTCTTTTCAGACTCACACCTATTAGAATATTCAATCTCCCTCCCGGCAAAAACCAGTTATCGATTGCTTATGTAGAATTCCAGATCGCTTCGTTGAAAATCTAACGACAAACCGCATAAATCCGCCCGGCTTAATTGAATTAGCATTTCGTTTTTTTTTTTTGCAATTTTCGCCATAATTTCGAACTCGTCAGCCAGTCTGCAATTAACGCCGCGATGCGAATGAGAGGATGAAACTGAAATTGCTACCACCATTTTTTTTAAAGAATATCGATGATGATGATGATGATGATGATGATCAAGATGATGACGGCGTCGCTCGGCCTGGCATTGGATGAAAGTGAATCCACCGATTTCGGATAATTCGATCCGAGCAATTATGTAATTCGATCCACTCGTCTTTGCGCCACCAACCATCCGGAGATCGAGCGAGGAAATTCCGCGTTTGTGGGGCAGTTCGTTTGTTTGTTTGTATTGTTGTTGTTCTTCTTCGAAATCACTTTCCTTCCACGGTCATGGTCACGTAGCAACACACTTTGTTTAATGTAATCTATCCGAGCCACCCAAAAGAGATGCCGGATTGTGAAACTCGCGAAATTAGCGATGGATCCAGTTCATTCAAGTGATAATTCTGAAATTGGTGCGTGTACCGGCCTGTAGTAAATCCGGCCGGCAAACGGTTTAAGCTGAAGAGTTTAATTGCGCGATTGGTTGCGTTACGGGGTGGGTGTACAACTTTGGCGACACTGAAGGTTGGGCTGTGAATTCTAATTTGGGATGCAATAGTGCTCTTTTGCGGATTTTCTTTTATCAGCGAGATCTTGTTGCGATTCCGGGCACGTTGCAGAAATCAGAAGTAATCTAGTCTCCTGAATCTTGTACCGCTGTACCGGGCCAGTTTCTGGCATGCTCAGCTGCTTCATTATTCTATTACACGAATTGGCATACATTGATCATCTCGGTTACCAGTTTGAATATGCAAGTGGGTTTTCGTTTTTTACTTCTGTGTTTGAATTTAAGCCGTGGTTTCAATGTCTAACGGTTCTGCAAGGAGAAGGTGTGTGGGGCATTTGCTCAATGATGGTCTGGTCATGTTGGCAGAAGAGCGGTGAGATATGATCAGTGTAAAAATAAATTATTGAATGATTGACATTAACTCCACAAGTTTTAAATAAGGGTTGAAAGCCTTCTCACTCAGATTCAGAGATCTTTCCAATAAATGGTCTAGAATATCTAATCTAGTCTGAGTCTAAAGTTCTGTCCAGTTAGAATCCGGAATCACTTATTGTGTTGCAGCGGCACGGAAAGTGATCGCTGCAAGAATTCTTTTACAGCGGTTTGTTGACCTAGGCGCCCACTCTCTGTGGTATAAATTTCACGGTGTTTCGTGCAGTCAGTCAAAAGTTATTCCAGATGAAAGCCGAGAGGAGAGAAAAAAATCTGCACACTCACGTTGATAATCCAACGTAGTCCGCAATAAAAACCGCAAAAACGTTGACAATCGCCAAATCAACCGTGTATGATGTGCTCAAACCTTTGAAGAACGTTAAAGCAAAGTTTCGTCACCAAAACTCGAGCTCGGAAATTGTACCAGCAGGTTTTGACGAAGTACCAAGGATGCCTGCTCATCGACGATGAAACCTGGAGGAGATGTTCCTACAAACTTTAAATTTGCCAAAAAATAACTGATGATTTGGCGAGGGATATGCAGTTGCGTAGCAAAGACCAAAGTATTCGTGACGAATAAGACGATGGACTCGAAGCTCTTCAAGGAAGAATGCCTCAAAAACCGCGTACTACCTTTCATTAAAGCCCATAAAGGTCCCGTGAAGTTTTGGCCAGATTTGGCGAATTACCATTATACCCGGGAAGTCATCCAGTGGTACCGCGATAATAACGTAGATTTCATCGATAAAAACATAAATCCACCCAACTGCCCGCAGTTCCGGCCCATCAAGAGATTTTGGGCAGTAATGAAGCGGAAGCTTAAGAAAAGTGGAAAAACGCCTCGGGACGCGACTCAAATGACCAAATGTGGAACAAATGTACAAAGGAAGTTGACTCCGGAGGTGTGCAGCGTTTGATGGGAGGAATAAAGAAGAAAGTGCGAATTTTCATTAGAAAGGAAGAGAAATGATTTTTATTGATATTTATTGAATATTTCTTAGATTTAAGATATTTTTTAAAGCACAGTAAATTACATTTGTTTTGATGTATTAAACTTATTTGTACATTAATCCGTTACCGAGATACAGATGATTCTATTATTCCGGATTCTAAATGGACATAGCTTTAAACTAGCACTGAAAGAGGAATGGTGCTAATATCAAATTGTCTTGTGCTGATTCTTAGGGACACTTCCGTTTTCATAATTTGATGACAAATGCCTCTGGAAATCTTTTACCCCAGTGGGTTTAGTACCAATTCCAGCCGGTGTCGTTTGGAACGAAATAAAAAATTGTGAGACCTTGGTATTTTTGATGTCTTCGTGAATGTTTTTTTCATTCGCTAGAACCATTCCGAGCCACTGGTAGTCCACGAGCATGACCAGGCGCACACTCTTTTGCCAGTCAAGGGGGGTATCCTTCCCCTTGCCCATCCAGCATTTAGGTAACTTAGTAAAAGATTGTGTGCTTGATTACATGACTGATACTGCCTTTCAAATAGCCCCCCGCTCAATTGCAATTACTTCTTTTCACTTTTCATAGCCTGTGGACCACTCACGGAACTATCATTGCTTTCCCTTCGCATCTTTGTTCTAGCAAAATAACAAAATTGTCCACTCCTGAAATCTCATGTTGACAAGAAAAACATTTTTCAAAATCATTGTAATCGTTGAACTCACGGATGGAGTAATCAAAAGTACATTACTAAAATATAACTTTGAGCTGTTTTAAGACTGGATTTTTTTTTGATGTAACGTTTGCGTTGAAAAAAATTGACAGTATTCGGATATTTTTCAGCAGCTGTTTCTCAAATTGGCCGCAAAATTGTTGAATGGATGCTGCATTTGTAGGGAAAGGGGCTACATTTCTAGGGAAAGACCTTTTGACGTAGCGGACCAATGCCAAGTCCTGCCAAAACTCCATATTCTCTTAGTTCCCCCTACAAAGAAAGTGAGTTCCGAGGTGAAGTTCATTTCCCACACCAAGTTCCCCAAGAAAGTGCTGCGGTGGTCGACAATCAACGAGAAGGGGATGTAAAAGCCGCTTTGCTTTTGTTCCGGACTGGCCCCTTAACCGGAAAATTTATAGTACGAAATGCCTGTCGTAAGTTGCGTCGTTCATCAAGAAATACTATAAGGGCGAAGACGCGGTGTTCTGGCGGATCTGGCGTCGGCCCACTACTCGAAGCGATAGTCGATGGAGCGGCTGAATATCGATGTGGTACCCAAGTCGGCGAACCCACCCAACGTCCCCCATCTGCGTCCCATCGAGAATTTCTGGGCCAACCTGAAGCGAAAGATCTACTCCAACAATTTTATCGCGAAAACTGAGGAGGAATTGATAAATGAAACGAATAAAGAACTCAAAAACATGCCTACACACATGTTTTCGACCGCCATGGCAAATGTTCCGGATAAGGCCGCTCACAAGGGCATAGATTTTTTTTGCAAGTAAGCTTAAATAATTACCTTCCATGGGAAAATAATCAAAAGCAATTATCTGTCTTAGCTTTTCTTTTATCACCTTCCGAAAAAAGTCCATGTTTTTCAATGCAAACGTTACTAAATGTAGATGTCTCTACCGATTATAAAGCTCGATTCAAAGTAAATTTGGACGCACGGTTTAATAAACTACTGCGTCCCTGGTGGTTGGAACAAAAAAACGTTTGACAATCATTTATTGATGTTTCATTGACGAAGAAATTGTCACAAAGTTTTTCTCGATTGATCGATGCATCTCGAAATTACGGATCATGGAACTTGAGAAAAGACAATTAATTGTGCACAAACATCTAGAGAACCCTTCGTGGTCTGCCTCAAAAATAGCAACCGACAGGTTTCCAAGTCAGCCAATTCGTCCACCTCGATGTCCTTGCAGATGATTGCCGTCCTCAGCTAATGAGACTCATTTTCAATGACCTGTTCCACACCTTTTTCATAGAAGAGCTGGATCGTTCAGATTAAAGCACTTATCATTTGTTTAATCAACACGGTTTAGAAAGCACAGCGGATCAAATCCTTCCTGGTTCCGGATCCAAGCATTTCGCTTGCTGCTACCCCGATCATTCCGACTTCTTATGAAGATCTTTCTCAATATCAGAAACTCCAAAATCCGTCTGGTGTTTTAGATAATCTTTGCAAATATTTTTAAGGAAAACCATTTGCGAGACTTCACAAGATTGCACATGTTCGGGAATTCCGGAACTTCTTATGGCTAACTCCAACGAAAGGCATCTGGTGGTAGATGGATGCAGAACCTTCGAATACTTCAATTCAAAGATATTTTGTATTATAGGGAATTGCTTGGATCGTATCGGAACCGATCAACTGTTCCATGTGCAGTGGCAGCTTTTCGCATACATAGCTTGCACAAAGAGTAAGTTCATTTGATTATTGTAAAATGGGGCCAGTCACGAACCCATCAGAACCGATGCTCACACGGTTGTTTTTTTTGTAATCGGTGCCATCGATCTGGAACTGTTGAATAATTGACTTATCTTACTTCTCGAAATTCCTCTGCATGAATGCATGAAAGAACTTGTAAATTGGAAGATCAAAATTTATTAAGATATCCCTGTAGATATTCTGCCGAAGGAAATTCTTTCAAGAAGCACTGAGGCAAACACGTCTTCAGTGGAATATTTGAAGAAACTATTGAAGTATTTCCTAGAGAACTAATTGTAAGAATTTCTTCATACATCTTAGACAAAATTTTAAAAATAATTCTTCAAAACCGTTTGCAAAAAATTTAAAATTAAGAACTAAATCTATGAGATTATGAAATTCGTGCAAAAAATTCTTCTTAGATTTCTCAAACAAATAAGGATTTTCCCCAAGAATTACTTCAGGAATCATCATCAAGCTAACGTGTAGTTCAGAATTATGGAAGTACGTATTGCAAAGCACAAAGTGTCAGGTGAACTTGAGACCAAGGGGTTTTACAACGGTAAGTCATTTTTGAATCGCTAGCCTATTGACTGTTGGTGTGAGTGTCAATTGCTGTCAATTGTTTTCGTTTGCTTCATGGGACTTAAACAGCACAATGAAAGTATAATTGGTAATAAGTTTGAAATGTACACATTTGTCTAGCTAATAATTTATCCGTGAAAAGATGAGCGATAATTCAAACTAGAAATTTTAATACTATAATTTTGATTTACTTCAATATGAAGTGTTAATTTCGGGTAAATTAATTCAATTTCATCTTGCTTACCACAATCACCACAATTCAAACAGACGTCTTATGATTAGAACCACGTACCACCGTCTTCAAAAAGTATAAACCGCTGCAAAACATTTTCACACACCAACGCAAACCCAGTCGTGTGTAAATGGCTTCCGAAAACAGAACTCAATCAGGCAGCAAACATTTTGCGATCTGTCAATTTGACAAATCAATTGAAATTCCAACACCAAATCGATTAACACACATCTTTTGGAAGGACTTTGGCGCTGCTGTGACGACTTCCAGATTCTAAATCTACGCACTTTGCGTGTACCAAATTAGTTCGCCGGGAGATGCGTAGGCGCAGATCGACCGATTCGGGCCAGTCCAGTCCGTCGTCATCGATTTTATCCATTAGAAATCCCGTCACAGCTGCGCGGCCGGGACCGATCAATCGGCAAGTGTAAACAGCCGGCAACAGGTGTGAGTCGTGTGCGAGCTCTTCGGGCGGAGGAATTTGCATAAACCATTAATGGCTGTGTGCAGATGGTAGGGGAGGAGGGGCGTCTTGAAGAGAAGCGTCTCTACAATCAAGTACCAATTTGTTGCAGATTGATGGGTCAATGTTGCTGTTGATTCGTTCGATGAATCATGGGCCTGATTTAAATAATTTCAGTGACAGCAAACTCGTTTAGAAGCAATTAATTACCGCGGACTGGATGGGGCTGATCGCTGTAAAATTGAAGATTTAGTTAAGCTTGGTCAGGTTAGCAAATATTTTCCTACAATTTGAGTAAATAAGGGGGTAAAACAACACAATTTACAATTTATTAATTAGAAGGCAGCTACAAAAGGGGAGGGAACCTGCCAAATGTGCGGTTGAATATTATCAACAAATGCACTGTTGAGAGGGCCAGTCAACCCAGAATGCACAATTAGCAATGATCTCAACTTTGATCCTGTTTATACTGGAACATTCAGCGAAATCCATCTATAAACAAAGTTGCATCATCAGTTTGCATCGAGAGCTGCAGAACCATCTTTTTTGCATGCTCTTGCCACTTTGAGATTTTGTTGAGCGGTTGTTTGCGTGGATCAGTTCTGGATTTTCATGGTCAAAAATAAACCGGATCGCGTGTGATTCGGGTGGATTTTGATGGGAAAATTTTCTGAGATTATTCGAGTAAATATTAATTGAAAGAGTGACTCAATTTCAACCGGACATAACCTTAAATATAAGTGACTAGTGCTCATGATGCAATAGTGAGTTAAAACTTGTATTTCCTGGATGCTTTTATCCTGGGAAGGAGAGCCGTGCGCTAAATAGAATTAAGGCTGAATAATTGATACCAGTCGCATTCGATAATGCCTGTTGTTGGTGTTTGAGTTCTTTCTTCGTTTATTTATCAATTCCTCCTCAGTTATCGCGACAAAATTGTTGGAATTGATCTTTCTTTACAAGTTGGCCCAGAAACTCTCGATGGGACGCAACTGGGCGACGTTGAGCAGGATTCAACCGACTTGGGTGCTGCATACGTCGTGTAGTCATCTCCTCCAACGATCGCTTCGAGTGGTGGGCCGACGCCAGATCCGGCCAGGCACCACGTCTTCGCCCTTATATCTTGATGTACGACGCCACTTCCGACAGACATTTCGTACTATAAATTTCCCCGTTCACGGCCAGTCCAGAGCGAAAGAAGAGCGGATTTGAAATCCCCTTCTCGCTGATTGTCAGCCACAGCAGCCCCTTCTTGGGGAACTTGGTGTGAGTAAAATGAACTTCACCTCGGAACACACTTCCTCGGTTAAGGATATAAAATACGAAGGACCCTGCCAGTCGTTGCCATCCAGGGTGAGATAGGTCTCGTCGTCCATCACCACCGCCACGTCGCAATTCGCCGGGAAAATCTAATTGACCATCTTATTCAGCCGCTGCTACTGCGTCATTGCCTGCATCTCCGAAGCCAGTGAACGCGACTTCTGCGTCCTGACATGTATGTTCATGTTCGGAGGTACTTTTTCACTGTTTGGCCGGTTGAACCAGCCAAGCGCACGCAGTGATGTAGCCACTTTTCCCTCGATCTTCCTCTTCAGCATCCTTTGGAGCTTCTTGTCACTCGGGGTCGTCGGCCGTCCGGAACCGGGCTTTCTTTCGATGCTCTGATTGTTGTCTAATAGTGCTAAGATGTTGTAGATGCCGGAACGGACGTATCCGGCGTTCACAAAGTACCGCACGATGTCCGTTTTTGACGCGAGGGTGTGCCTGATAGAGCTGTCAAACAGGGATGCCAGATATATTTTTCAAATGTCTGTGATAAAAATTTGAAATGTCTAAGAATGTATATAAAGGTCTGCAATTTTTTTTTACAAACTTAGTCTTTTTTCAACGAAATGACGAAATAAGAGAGCGATTTATGTCATTTTCGCTATATGTGTGAGTATGTAAACATTACTGCATGTATTTCTTGAATTGTATGCAACTTTACACTATTGTTTCATATTTTTAAAGTGGCAATGAAGCTTGAAGCATTCGCATAGATGACACAGTTTTCAAAATAAAAAATTCCCGTTTAAGGTTCTTTCCAGTTTTGTAATTTAAAATCAAAATTTAGTTTTCATTTGATAAATTACACAGACATTTTATTGGTTCAATAATAACCATTAAATTTCAATGAATGAAACAACAGTTCTATTAAATAAATAACAAAGTTGAAATCAAAAATTTTATTTTTATTTCATTTGTAAAAATAACACTACAATGACACTAAAAAGGATTTGTTTTGTAAATTAAGTTGAGGGGCTGTCATTTTCGATTTAAACATTTGTTTTTCATTTGTATGGGAGACCCCCCTTTCAGGGAAGGGAGCGGTCTCTTATTATCATAAGAACCTTCCCCTGCTCCAAAAACCCCTACATATAAAATTTCACGCTGATCGGTTCAGTAGTTTTCGAGTCTATAAGGTTCAGACAGACAGAAATTTGTTTTTATATCTATAGATTCTCTGAACTTTGGAAGCATTCTCAAAAAATTCGTGGATATATTGATACACTTCTTGATTTTTTTTTATTCTTCTCAGCAAAACTTCGGGGAAATTTTCTTACTGATTAAATCTTCCAAACCAGGTGAGATAGGAAGTACGGAATTTTTATTCCAGGATGAGTGTGTGTCCTCATAGTAAGAATAGTGAACAGTAGGATAGATGTGTTTTACCTTATTTTAATATGGTGCCATGAGTGATGAATATAATTATAGTCATATGAATTATTTTTGAATAGACTGATTCTTCAGCTAGTCAGTGATTATCTCTTGAATTTCAGAGAAGCTATCTCCTGATCTTCTGCAAGGCACTGTGCTGAAGTTCTGGGAAGTTTCCTCCTGAGCCTCAGACCAAATTCCTCATGAACTTCTTGGCAGTCACTCTTTATTTTCTTCTAAATTCACATTTAAGAACTCAACCTTACCTTCCAGAAACACTTGGTAAGTTTTTTCCTGAACATAGTCACTTTCCAAACTTCTGATAAGTCCCATCCTGAACTACGAGAAAAAATTCTGCAAAACTTTGGCGAAGTACTCTCCAAAATTTTTTGGAAAATCTTTTTAAAGTTGTTAAAAGTTTCTTCCTGAACCTCTGAGTATTCTCCTGAACTTCGGGGAAGTTCGTTCCTGAATTTCTGAGAAACTCCTGCTTGAACTACTAGAAAGTTCCCCCTACACTTCTGGAGAGTTTCTTCCTGACTTTATCAAAAGTATCTTCCTGAACTTCTTGGATTTCCTGAGCTTCAAGAAGTTCTCATTCTGAAATGATGGGATTTTCAGTTCGTAATTTTAGGAAAGCTCTTTAGCACCTCTGGGTAGTTGCATCTTTTGGTCACTTCGGAACTTCTGAGAAGTCCTCTTGTAAACTTTTGAGGAGTTCTTTACTGATTTTTTTTTTAAATTTCTTCTTGATCCTAAAGGTAGTGCCCTCTCTGGTAAGTTTTTTCCTGAAATTCAGGGTAGATTTTCCTGAGCTTATTCTTTCCAAACTTCTGATTGGCCCCACCCTGAAATGCGAGGAAATTTCTATTGAAACTTTGGGAAAGCCGTTTCCGAAATTTCTAGGCAAATTCCCTAAAATTTGTTCTTGAATTTCCATCTTGGACTTCTCAACTTTTAGGAAGTTTTCTCCAGAACTTTGAGGCAGTTTGTTCCGGAACTATTGAAAAATTGGTGCTTAAATTAGAAGGAAGTACCCCCAATGCTCCTGGAAAGTTTAATTCTGTTCTCTCTAAAGAATTTTGAGAAATCCTAATTCCGAAATTTTGAAATGTTCTCCTCTGAGCTTTGGAAACGCTGCCTAGCACTTCCCGAAGAATTTTTTGTCCTGATTTTTTGAGAAATTATAGATAGTGCCCTTCCAGGTTAGTTCCCGTCTGAAATTTTGGTAAATTTTTTTCTGAACTTCTGGGAAATTCAATCTTGAATTTCAGGGAAGAACTCCAAAACCTCTGAAAAGTTCCAAACTTCAAAGAAATCCTCTTCCTGAAGCTCTGATAAGCCCTCTCCTGATTCTTGGGGAAGTTCTGTCCTGAAACTCTGGTAAGTATGATCTTGGTAATTTTCGGTCCTGAATTTTTGAAGGTTTTTCATGCTTGAACTGCTTGCTTCCAATACTTCTGAGAAGTTTCTACCCGACCATCGGAGCAGCTTTTTTTCGAGGAAGTCCCTTCCTCGGGAATCATCTTCCCGAAGCTCTGGGAAGTCTACTTCTAAACTTTCCGGGATGTGCTCTAAATTCTGGGTCTTTTTTCCTATACTTCTAGGATGCTAGGACTAATTCAGGGATATACTGAAACGATGCGTTTAGTAGTACTTTGGAAAAATTCAGTGTTTAAAGATTTATTTCATTAGCTCATAACTTTTACTGTTGTTCTGTCCCCGAGAGGCAACCGACTTGGCTATAGATCAAATGTTAGGATCACAAAAGTAATAGTATTCAAACGAGAAAATAAAATTTACTTTTTGTTATTTCGACCCAATGCGTATTGGTGGTCCAAATAACTCGAGCTCCTAGTAAATATCCTACCACGTTTGCCAAGAATTAGTTTGTTGGTTTCACGCCAAAAGCCTCTGGCGATGCCCAAATTATTGAAAATTGGATTTATTCCTCTTATCAACATGCAACCCTAGGAGTGGACAGCAATTTCTGCTAGAATCAAAGATGCGAAGAGAAAGTTTTTAAAAGTCCATAAGAGCACGGCAGGTTGTGACATTGAATAGAAGTAGTTGAAATTGAGCGTAGGCAAGGGGTAAGGGAACCCATGACAACTATAAACTAACAACATCCTATATGGTTCTAACAATATACCAGATGCTAAAAGGCCAAATAACAATACGTAGAATAGGCAGTTTTGTTCAGTTACCATAAAAAATGGAAATTTTCACGAACATAATTTTTGCTGTACTACGATATTTTAAAATATTTCAACAAAGTTGACCGTATCTACTATACTGTTCAGATCCTCATACACTTTAAAGCTGAACTTCAGAGAATACCTTTATTTGAAATTTAAAAAAATATTTTAAAAGTCTGCAGCCTATATAAAATGTCTGCCTCATGTCTGCATCGTTAAAAAAGTCTCGAACAATAATAAAAAGTCTGCAAATTTACAGACACGTCTGTGAATTAGGCATCCCTGCTGTTAAATTTTGTCTGTACTCCCGTTTCATTTCACTCAATTTTTGAGTACAATTGTATACTATCTTTTTTTTCTGTGCCAATTTGTCGACCACAGGCAACATGCAATTACCCGACAACAGTTTATATAAAGCTCGATTCAAAGTAGATCTGGACGCACGGTTTAATACACCACCTGGTGGTTGGAACAAAAACGTTTGACAGACATTTGTTGATGTTTCATTGACGAAGAAATTGGTGGAAGGTTTTTCTCGATTGATCGATGCATCTAGAAAATAACGGATCATGGAAATTGAGAAGGGCAAATTTATTGTGCACAAACATCAGAGAATCCTTCGTGATCTGCCTGAAAAATAGCAAGAGTGTTAAGCTTCTGAAAGTCAACGGTGT